>JACEIK010004080.1:45667-59732 GCA_018107945.1 Datura stramonium
ATATACTATTCTTTTTACCACACTAATTTATTTTTATATTTATTAAAATAAAAATAAAGGTAAAAAAAAATTATATTTTAGAATTAGAATAATAATTTTTGAATGTGGTTGTATTGACGTCGACAATAATAACAACGAAAGAGGTCGTATTTTGAAATCGTTGTAAGGAGAAATGGATGTTGACTCCATTTGAAATGCAACGACGCTGTTTCGTGGATGATAATTAGATGTGCAACCTAGATGAATCGCCGAAGTTAAGCCAGAAAAAGAGGGCGTGGAGAAACTTAATGAGAGTAAACTTGTGTGCAAAACAAAAGAGATAAGAGAAATAATACTTCTAGATTATGTTGAAAAAAGAACCTTTTGTGATTAACCAAAATAACAATTTTACCCTTGCTCGTTCCACGCTTGACTCTTTTATATAATAGATAATAAAAATTAGTAGTTTGTTTATTTTAAATATAAGATATCTGGTGAAGTCTCCTTTGTAGTCAAATTCGGACAATAATTTTTTTAAAGAAAGAGACCTCATGAGGTCTCATTTTGTAATACTTTTTAAATTTTTTAGATCTTAGAGATTGCACAAGGTCTTTAAAATTTTCAAAACTTGTGAGAAATTATTTTTATCATTTACGAGACCTCCCAAGGTCTCCTTCTTTTAAAAAAAATTTAGAAAAAATTTAAGCAAAGAAGCGACCTCATGGGGTCTCCTTTTGGAGACTTATTTTTGAGGTCTCTTTTTTAAGGTCTCCTTTAACACATTTTTTAGTAGTGCATATTATGGAATTCCCGTATTTTTGGAATGAGTTGAGTTCTCTACTAGCTGCTTAATAGTTCAGTTTAGTTTGAACGTAGAATCTCTTCAGAACTATTCAAAATTAGTCAACTGATCAGTTTGGCTTCAGTCTTTTCCCGAGGTGCCAATGATGCCTCCCTGTTATCAAAATCAAACTCAGAATCCAGTTTATCGGTCCATTAGGCGGTCATGACATATTAGATATATAGATCTGACCAGCCCCATGACCCTAGTTCAGTTTACAGATTGTTCTTAGACGGTTACAACACTTCCAGATAAGCAGCTCTGACCAGTCTAGAATCTAGTTTCAGAATCTGGTCTGATAAGACTCTTAGGGTACTTTCAGTTATATGTCCCTGACTAGTCTTGGACCCCAGTTTTGAGCTATCAGCCTAGTAGTTCAGTTTAGATTTTTTAGTGGGAGTAGGACTTAACACCGAGTGGGCTGGGGTCCCAGTGCACCCAGGTTCCCAGAACTATGTTGCCAGTGTAGGTTATAGTATTACTCGGCCTGATTGGCCCCAGACATTCGTGATCACCCATTTCATGCCTTTATACCTTGGAAAGGTATATTGGGTCCTACTGGTGGGGTGTATACATCGGACTCTACGTATAGATCATGTGGTTATATGTCGGTTATAGATTCTCCCACTAGTCAGTCCAGTTCAGTTTTAGAATAAGTAGCTCAGTTCAGTACAGTATTTCAGACTCAGAACTCTCAGACTTAGGGCATGTCTTTGACCATCAGACAGGGTCATCTTGACCACTTCAGTTACATCAGTAGTTCAGTTCAGCTTACTTGTTGGTCATTGCATGCTATTTTAGTTCAAACTTTGTATTTCAGTTATGCTATCTCCCACTTACTCAGTACATTCAAATTACTGACGCATACTTTTATGCCGTATCATTTCATGATACAGTTGCAGGTTCCCAGACTCAGCAACGCTAATCGCCACGATTCAGATCCTCCTAAGACGCAGTTGAAGTGTGAGTCCTCATCATTCAAGGGCCTTATTTCATTTTCTTACAGTTAGATTACAATTTTTATTTAGACTTAGAGTTAGCTGGGGACTTGTCCCAATAACTCATCAGTTTGAGGGCTTTCAGATTACAGATGTTCAGATTTCATGTTTTAAGTTTTATCTTAAATTTCATCTAAATATTTTTATGTTATTACTTCGAAATTTCCGCTGTGCATGTTTTACTCAAAATATCAGTGTATGATAGACCAGGGATTGACTTGGGGTCACTTGTGACTTCAAGTACCGTGTTACATCCAGGGTGTAGGTTCGGGGCATGACACAAAGTTATTAGTAGTTCTTTTTATAATCAATTTCTTCTAATAATTATATTTCAATTGATAATATNATAATTATATTTCAATTGATAATATAGCTTATCACTTTAATATCTCTTTACACATTCGTAACTTACGTTTGATTTTTTCAATTTTAATTTTTACGAACTTCTTTTCACATAGATAAGTGTTACCATTATTCTATATATAATATAGGTATTTGAAAAAGAATTAAGTTTTTTATTTGATTGAGTTTCCTTAACACTTTTAATTTGAAAATAAATCCAAACCATTAATATCAGGATGACTATCATGTTTTCAAGCTCATATGTTTCTAAATAATTAGTTTCTTTTTTAGTTTTTGGATTCTCGCTAACTTCTACTAATTTCAAAATAAAACATCTCTTATTTGTGGAGTATGAATTCTTATTATTAAAATACTTTTAATATGATTTTTTCAATGTGCTTATGACGATGATTTAAGAATACTTAAAGCTAGGTATGCTATCTTTTAAAATTTTAAGACGCTTAGTAGAAGAAGAACACAATGAATATAATCATCGTACAAAAATTAGTCATGTAATGATGTATTAAGTTTAGATTATGAACCCACATTACATATAATAAAGTAATGTAGAATTTAGATGAGTAGTTTTTTTCACGATCCAAATGGACAGGCCATGCAGGCGCTTACATCGACTCTACTCGATAGGAGAACTCTTACAAAATTTAACCATCAATATAAAAGAATTTAGTCTCAAAACATTTTCGTTACTTCTCATTAATCGAAAAAAAATTACGAGATTCCCCAAACATGACTCGCCCAAGATCTAGTCTAGACAGGTAAGAGCTCTATTTGAATACTTGACAAGACAAGATGATCCAGCTTTGTCTGAGAAGAAGAACACAGAAGCCGGTGTTGAGTACTCCACGTTAATCAAGGAACTTCAAACCTGCCACAACCTATACCAAAAAGGTGTAGCAAGGGAGTATTAGTAAACCACACATACCGACAGACATCATCGGCAGACTAGGATTAGTTAACTCAACAACATAATAATCAACATACAGTCAATGTCATTAAATTTAACAATTATTTCACTCCTAAATATCACACTAGGTGTAACTACTACATTCTCATTCTTAAACCTCATCAAAATTTATGCAATTACTTTAGAAACCTATTAGTTATTAAATCCTTCAATCTGTCTCCCTCCGTTTTCGCTGCAGTGCCGGTTTCAACCGCTACAACGGTTCCGCTGCCGCGCCGATGTGCCTTCCAGTTAATATACTCATCGATGTTTTGATTCAAACTATATCCTAAAACATGAACCCATTTACTATTTGAAATCTCTCCCGTAGGGGTTTTCTCATTATGGGATGTCACCGCCCCTCTTCTAGTTCACTTACTCTTAGATTCTCATCAATTCCTATTAACAGGCAATAACATAATTAAGTTACGGTCCTACTTATCGATATATATTAACTATACATATGTATATGTTAGCTAATCAAAATCTAACACAAGAATGAGTAAACCATAGCCTACCTGGACTCCAAATTATCGTTCTAACATTCTCAACTGCGGGGTTGCATCGTTTTTTTGATTTTCTTGCGAGAGTTTCTAGCTATGGTGGTCGAATCTCGATCTCTTGAACCTTCTTATTTTCCCCCAAAAATCAATTTTATGTTTTTGGACGTTTTTAATAAGTCCTCCTTAAAGATTAGATTTTTCAAATCCTAATCAGAATAGAATTGCAGATTTTTGGTCGACGTCATCCGCTGCTGCGGTTTCGCTGTGGCGGAAACATCCCACCGTGGTGGACACCCGCTTTAGTCCACCCGATTTCGGTTAAACCCATTCGAATTTACTCTTCGTGTGCCCCTTGTCTCTCGGAAATTTATATCGAATTTCTAAAAATTTAGATTCACTCAATTTTAGGGGGTTCGAATGTTATAATAGTTGGGTGGGTCGTTACAATTTTTTTATACTCTTTGATATTTTTCTTCATATTATTAGATCTTCAATGTTTATTTTTTCCCATCCAAATGACTATTCCTATATCTAAAATAGTACTCAGCTGTTGAAATAATCATTGTAGCATTTTTTTCCTTTTCCTTATAAAAATATTGTACTTCTCCATTTAATGTACTCAATCGTATTTTGAAAAATTAAAATTAATTTATTACTAATAAGAAAAAATGAGGCCTTCATGTTTGAGGGGCCTAAGACCTTTGCTTTAATAGCTTTATGCTAAAGCTGGCCCTATGAATAACAAGAAGAAATAAATTTTATCAAAAAAATAAAAAGTCATATCATAAGCGGCGTACCTTCCAGAAGTCCCTTCAATAGCACAATATTGCTTCAACACTTTCAGAGTGTCAACATTGCTTCAACACTTTTTTCAAGATAAATTTGAGATTCTACTCTGTTTTGAAAGCCTATCCAAGAACATGTGCATAATATTTTAAGAACATGCACGCAAAACATAATCTTTTCTGTTGAATAAACTCTTAGGTTTTTTATTTATCCCAGACACAGAGAATTATCGAGAGAATTTTGGGTTAGAATTTTTTGTTTTAGCGTATATGGGACCAAATCAAATTGATTCAAAAGAGGTCTATAACAAAGAAAATATTCTTCCAAGCAAAAGATGACAAATGAGGCATCTGTGTTTTGTGTTGCCGAAGCGGTTTTAATTAGTAGCACCTCTTGAGTTTTAAGGATTATTTGAGTTTTAGTTAACTGAATAATTGTATTTTAAAACTTAAAAAATGTCAAATAATTTAGAAAAAAGATAGATAGCAGTTTTGGATTTAGAGAGTGCTACCTCGCCGTGCTAGGTCCCTCTTTTATATAGATATATAAATTTGTAATCGATTTTCTAAATTATTTTTCTCTTTTTTCTTTTCATGTGTGGAGTTATTATGAAAGAAGAAATTTCAAAAGTGTTAGATTGTATACGTCCACCAAAAAATATGTAGAACCAGGTCCCCACCTGATTCTCTAATAAGAACAGAAACTAAGCAACACACAACGTTGTTATGTGGAAACCTCTTTGCCTAAGAGAGTAAAACCACGACCTACACTGGTAGAATTTTTCAAGTTTCACTAAACAGTTGGGCAAGTTTAGATGACAAACTCATGTAACCTAGGAATTAACTTATTAATCCCTTCCCCTTACAATACCTCTATTGTAAGCCTTTGCAATAACCCTATTATAATGAAAAACAAAGACTAACTCTAGCCTAACAACCAATGAGATAAAACAAGTTGAAACCACCTACAACTTCCTTTCTATAGGAAGAGTAGGCTTACAATATTAAGAACAAAATATAAGAAGTCAACAACCTAGAACTAAGCAAATACAACTTATAGAATAGGTTCTTGTTTTGTTGTTGAAGCTTGTCTTCGGATGAATTTTGCAAGAGAGAAAGTGTCCTACTTGTGAGTTGCAAAAGTGAAGTTCCTTTTGTCTTATGACAATAAATATCAAGAGTGGATGAAGTGAGAGAGTGTTTGTCCATTGGGTAAAGATGGACAACATAGCAGGTCTGCCACTGTGCTGTGGCAGTATTGCAGCAGTGGCACTCTGTAAAGTTTCTTTTTTCATTTGTGATAAGTTGAATTTTACCAGAGACAATTATAATACCCCAAAAATTTTAAGACTAGACTCGAGATTTGAAATGTGATCATCAGGAAAAGTTGAAAAATTGCTTCAGTATAACTCAACCTACGAGTCGTAGGTTGGTAGTACGGGTTCATAGGAAGACCTGTGGTTAATATAAGAGATTTTGTTTCCCAGACCACGAGGCCCACTACGAGTCATAGTATGTGGGTATGACCCATGGTCAGGAGTCGTAGTAAGTCCTTAGGATTATCAAGGGATTGATTGTATGGGTGATGGTACGATTCATAGTATGGAGTTATGGGTCGTAATAAGATTCGTGGAAATATTCAGATTGAGATTTTGGACATGGTCAGTACGGAAGGATACCTTAGTCATAGGAGAATTGTACGACTCATGGTACGAGTCGTAACAAATGAGAGAACAGCTTTCCTGCGAATTTATTAAGGGTATTGTCATAAATCCTAAGCTCCTAACTTCCTAAAGACGTTGTTTTAAGCTCTGAAAAAGGGTTTTAAGGGAGTTAACTGATTCTATTTCATTCAACTCCCATGCATGCAAGTTTAGAGGTTTTCCCTTATAAGCTTGAAATACCTCAATTATTCCTCAAACCTCTTGGGCTTTCAAGGTCAAGTTTAGATTCAGCTTACCCAGGTATGTAGGGCTTCAAATGAGAGTTTTTTTCCACTCTCATGCTCAAATTTCTCCTCAAGTTCATGAATTCAAGTCTCAAGTCAAGTTTATAATCTTATGGGATTTGAGCCTAATTTTATGAAATTCTTTATAATTTGTTTATGGGTTAATTCCCTTTTTGTTCCAAAGTATGTTTTAAGATTCACCCTTAGATTTTATACCTATTTTGATTATAAATTAATGATTTCAAGTTTTAGAAAATTATGCCCAATCATGCAAGTCTCATGAAAAATTAATTTTATAATGTATGATTTCAAGTATGATGAGATATCTAGTATGAATGATGTTTACAAATTACCTATGTATGAATCTATGATTTTGACTTATGAAGTCTATTTCAAGTATGCATGATTTTAAGATTTGGGCTAGCCCACTCAAGTTAAGTATATTTTCATGATTTAACCAAGGCTAATAAATCAACTTATGATATGTTTTAGAGCCAAGACTCCTCATATTCAGATTTCAGACTATGCATGTGATTATGAATTCAGCTTCGTTGAAAAATGATGGGAGCACTATGTATGTTTTTTGGGAGAAGTTTCTAGCACCGAATAGGCTTAGGGTTCAAAAGTTCCCCTGTCTTAGAACTATGTGCCAACATAGGTATATTTATGTTAGAGACCTCTCAAGAGAGTTTTCCCCGCCCGCTAGAGGGCCTTCAGCTTGATATCGATATCATGGTAGTGTCCTTAGCTCTGAAAAGGTTTTGCACGGATCTACCCACTTGAGCGAGATAGTTGGGGTATCATGTAAGCTCTATCATGATGGTATCGGTTAAGACGAGTCCTCCCATTGTTTCTCATAATTTCAGTTATGCATGTTTATGACTTATGATGTTATGTTTTTCAGCAGGTTTGACCCAATGATCAGTTTATAAGCTTTTACTTATGATTTTAGTTAGGGAAAACTATATGATTTCTATTTTAGCTTTGGGTCATTCTATTCGGATATGATATTCAGCTTATGGCTATACATATTTTTCGATATCATCATGCAATCCTTATTCTTATGATCTTGTGATTTATGTTCATATGCATAATTTTAGTTTATATTTATTCAACATATTTTACTACCTTGCATACTCGGTACATTTCAAGTACTGACCGCATACTCTATGCTGTATCATTCCATGATACAGGTTTAGATAAACAGACTCAATTTCACCGTTAGCCCAGTTTCCACTTCCTAAAACTTAGTTCAGTTTACCATCATTGGTGAGTCCTCATCCTTCGAGGACCTTTAGTTAGTGATGAGTGATGTTACTTTCAGTTTCAGACTTCAGTGAGCTAGTTGGGGATGTTGTCCCATCAGCTCTTCAGACATGTTAGAGGCTTATCAGACAATATATAAAATTCCAGCTTTGTCAGTGTTGACTCTGTTATTGATTGATATGTATTCAACTTTCTGCTTATTCATGTTTTAGTTTTCAGATTTAGCTTGACATATATTAGTTATCATGTTTATGCCATGGGTTGACTTTGAGCTATTTGTGGTTTTAGGTTTCGTTTCTTGATCCAGGGTCTCAGCTCGGGTCATGACAAACGTCCAATCCTTGACATAGTTCCTCGATAGATTTGTTAAATCATCAAAACCATGCATAGTACTCCAAAGTCTATGCTTCATAAATTTTCCCCTTTTTGATGATGACAAACACATGATTCAAATTTCTTCCCTTTACGAGTCAGGTTCTCCCGAAGTTCATTTTCCCCCTTGTGCTTTCAAGCAATACTAGTTCCCCCTTACGCCTGCGAGCTACTAGTTCTGTAACAGCCCGTTCGCTCATTATAGCAACCACCCTGCTCGAAACTCGAGAAAAAAATTTGAATTTTGTATTAAGCTAGCACCGGGACCAAATAGCTTAGTAAAATACGCTCCTGAAAGGATTGAGGTAAAAGCAGGTGGCCCAAGCATTAAAATACTGCAGTGGCTGATGACCCGCTGTAGCGAAACCGCTGCCACGACCCTGGTCTTGCTGCAGTGGACGAACGTGAAGCAGAGAGTGTGAAGTCCCATCTTGAATTGGATTTAAAGACCTAGTCCTTGCAAGGGTTTAATAAAGACACCCAAAATTAGGGAATAGGATTTTGGGGAACAAGAAAAGAAGCTAGGAGGATAGAATTGCCCTCCTTAGCTAGGAGAGGTGGCAAGAACTCAATGATGGAGGCGAAAAACGTGACTGTGAATCAACTCGATGAAAGCTTGGCACCCAGGTAGGCTATAGCTTACCCACTTGTATGATAGACTACGATTAGCTAAACGTGTACGTACATGTGATTAACGTGTTTTGCATATAGTCTTGAATTAACCATAAGAGTAAAAGAGGTGGAACGTGAATTGTGTTGTCTCGTATGTGAGAAATCGTAAAGAGGATTGAAGATAAATCTAGTGGCTTTGCAAGGGGGTTAGGGGGTAAATTTGTATGAGCATGAAAGCCCCACATAGGGTCACTAATTAAATACGATTACGAGGATAGGAATTGCATGAATATTCCCCCCTTTTTATAGAATTGACTGATTAGTTAAACAAATAGAAAACTCTATTTATTACGTAATTGGGTGGTCTAGGGAAACCACCTAGAATGTATTGATAATCATGAGTAGGAGAACAGTAATTAGATATGCGAGGGAATGCATAGAAATAATTGATATTAGATGTTAAGGTGATGCCTTGCCCTTAGATAATAACATCTTTGGTGAATTTTCTTGTTATGATGTAATTTGATTTATTAAAGACGTTGACCCTGAGTGAAATCTTGTTTACGTTATAATATTTGTTATACTGGGTGAATTTTTGAATGTCTTGTCATATGAGACTTAAATGTGCTGTGATTTTCTTGAGTGAGAGACTGAAAATGGTGAATTATGAAAAATCTTGATAAAGAATCCATGAGAAAAGGCTAGAAGAAGACTGGTCGGAGTACTACTAATACAGTACCGCTGCAGTGAGACCGCTATACTGAAGGAGATACCACTACAGTGGAGCCCAATCTACTGAGCAGGCCAGGTCGCGACTCTCAATGGTCTCCAGGATAAATCGATACCAAACCTTTTAGGGTATAAAAGGAAAAGTAGAAAGTGTGTATGTGATTTTATGTTTATGGTAGGTAAGTCTCACTATATGTACGAAGGCTGGTAATGATGTTGTGATTGATGTGACATAAATTTTAAATATGTATTGATTATGGCTACCAAATTATAAGTGTTGTTACCTGTATTTTATGTGAATGAATCTGTGACTACGATGTTGTGATGAATATTTCAAGGGAGTAGGTGAACTGAGATGTCAGATAATATGGAAATAAGGGTTTGTAATACTGATGAGAGATGTAAGGCCCACAGGGCCGAAAAAAGGTACTCTATACGATTTGGATTGGTGCGATCAGACCTTGAATGAGGTTTACAGATATGAGAGGCTCGTGCCCGAGGTGAGCATCCGGGCGAGCATTATGAGAGAGTGCATTGACGAGTATGGATAAATTACCATGCGGCTGGATGTACGAAATGGGTTCACAGACAGGTATGATAAAGGATCCATATGGTTGGATGATAACTCTCAAACCACACCTCCTTACGAAGTATGAAGTGGACGTTGTCAATAAAGAATCCAATTAGAGGTTGGGGTCGATCCTACAGAGAATACGGAAGGATCTAGAAGAACGCTAGTGCTTAAAATTTTTAGTTAATTATTTCCTAAGAGGGGGGAATTTGTAAAAGTAATAAATAACAATTTTGATAAATTGATGGTTGTTTCCAAATTATTGCAATTAACTAGAGTACGTGTTTCCCATGACTTCATGACCACAAGGCGTTTTATACTAATAATCTATTTTGGTGTTTAGCATGCAATATTGGTAAGTTAGGTTCACCTAAATGGTTGGTCCCCTATCTAGATGATTTTCACCACGCAACTTGGTACGTCTACGGGTGTATTCTTGATTAACCCTTTCCCTTAATATCGGATTAGCTATCCTCGGACAAGTTCAAGCTATTAGATGAGGGTTGATAACCTCAAATCTCCGTTGTTAATTCCTTTTTCCCTTCACTACCTCCTTGGTCCGGTAAGTAACAATAGACAAGTTCTAACATTTGCAACCGTTAAAAATCAATTAACACGAAGGAAGAAACAATACATGCATAAACTCCGTTCAAGAATCACTAAGTATTTTACCTATGTGTGTTAATTTGTCATGGTTCCCACAACCCTTGTTGTGGTGGTTTTAGCCTATCATGTTTATAAGTAAATTCATAGCATTCATAGACAAAAGTATAAATTAATACTTACAATGATGGTAGGAAGAAACTCACTTGATTATTGCAATAATAAAGAAGAACAATTCAACAATCGTCTCGAAGTTCCAAACGTAAGACACCAAACTTATACCTAAAGCTTGAGACTTAAAATTCTAATCCTACTTAAAGACTTTTTGAACTTGAAACTTGATTCTTAAAACTTGATTCTATTACATGAAAATAAAAGGGTATTTATAGTAGATTTATGTCTTCCTGTTCCTTGATGAATTTGGCTTGGGATTGGTTAATTTCCTCTTCCTAAGTGATGTAGGAGACCCATTTTTGGCGTTGGAAACCTTTTCCGCGTCGCCCCTTCCAAAACCGTGTCACCAGTGCTGCGTCGCATGTGCCACTGCACCGAGAAGGCAGTGCCTCACGTCTGTCCTAGCGCCTGATCTGCTGGTGCCTCGTGCCTCTCAGGGCATTGCACTGCTGCTACTTAGCGCGGCTGGTTGTGCGGAGGTGCTGGCGCTTTGCGCTGCTGGTTGCGCGGGCGTGGCAGTACACTTGCACTATTTTTTTGCCCTTAAATATTGATTAATTCAATCCTTTTTCTTCAACTTCACTTCTTCACTTTTGATCAATAAGCCTCAAATATCTTCAAATTCATCATTTTAAGCCCTAAAAATATCTCATCACGTGTGTTAGCTAATTTCACAAATATATAACATAATCACATGCAACACACATAATTTATTCTCAAAACATAGTAAAGTACGAACAAAAATATGTCTATAAGGTGCGTGAGTACGCCCTTCATCACTGGATGTATAGTACATGAAGTTCTAGAGTCCCTTGTAGGTCATGACTTGAAGGGTAGGCTAGACCCTCTAGCATGTGTGTACAGTAATGTGACAAACGCATGTGCCGACACATTACCAATGATATGATTGAGTTCATATTGTCTCTTGGTAAGGTCAGACACATACATACGTGATGGTAACAATCAGTGAGGTGATGATATACTTGGGTGATACCAATGATACACATTGTGATATAAGTCTGAGATGGAAGTGTGGTACAAGTATGAGGTGGTATAGTAATTGAAATGCTGATGGCTGGTATGTGTGTGCGCTAAATTTTGGGTGTTGGATGCCTTGCATAATATATGATGTATTTTTAATGAATCCTTGAGGTAATTAATGTGATATATGTGCATGTGTGTTGTTTTTACGTCGTACTTAATGTTTATGTGTCATACGAGGAGGCATGCATGTTATAAAAAGTAGATGTATGGAATAAACTATACTATGTTAGAAAATATTGTGAGTGAGTTATTTTGTAGATAAGCGTTAGGTATAGTTGTCTAGTATCACCTAATAAAAGAAAGATGTGATAGGGGAACAATGTTAGTTGAGCTTCTGGGGCTACTGTTCAGTGGGTACCGCTGCAGCGGACAATCCGCCGCAGTAGGGGGACCACTATAGCGACCTTACCTGCACTGCAACGGAAGTGAAGAGACAGATTGGTAGGTCGAATGAGGTACAAGAAAGAAAGATAGTATGCTGCACCATAATGATACATAGGGAAAAGATGATATAGTCAATAAAAGTGGTGGATTTTGTTAACGTAGAGGAGCAAATTATTTGTATTTAATATTGATTCATATTAATTATTTTGCTATTATGTGAGCTTACTATAGTTGGTCGATGATGACTACTAGTACGTGTGATATACTGATACTACTCTTGCTACGCCTCTTTGGTATAGGTAGTGGCAGACTAAATGTTATACCCTGGAAGCCCAAAGATCAGACTCGGGAGTTAAAATGGAGAAAAGTTTAAAAACTGGCACCAGGCACAGAACGAGTCGTGAGATGACCCGTTGGTGAATCCCACGAGTCGTGATGTGACTCATGGGGAGGATAAGTGAGGAGTTTGGAATTTTAGAGAAATGGGTTCCCACGGACGTGACCACGACTCGTGGTCAAGCCCTACGAGTCGTCAGGTCAGTCGTGGGGTGGGTGAGTAATAAAAGGAAAGGAAGAGGGTCAGTGGACTTGACGGATGGACCCCATGAGTCGTGGTCAGTCCCTACGATTCATGGGGTGAGTCGTGGCCAAACATGGAATGATTTTGTTGAAGCTCAGGCAGTGCACTTCACGAATGATGACCACGAGTCGTGGTCACCAGGTCTCGTCATATCTCCTGTTAAGAGCCTAGGAGACTTGTTTAACAGTGTACCTCAAAGGTCAAGCCACGAGTCGTGGCCAAAAGGTACGAGTTGTTAGGTCCCTCGTGGTGACCTTCAGTCTTTTCAAGGCAGTGTAGTCCACGAGTTTTACCACGAGTCGTGGTCACTGACCACGACCCGTTAGGTCACCCATGGGGATTGACACTCAGTTTTTTCTACAAATTTTCAAGTGTCTTTCAGTAATTTCCTACCCATGTAAACTTTAAACTACGCCATTTTAGTCATAATTTTAGACTTAATAGTGCGGTTAAACGGTTTCTTTCCTCATTCCCCACTCAAACCTTCAGAAAATAGATCGTAGAATTCTCACAGGGACTCTCAGAGCAAGAACTAGGGCAGCCTACTTTTCTTCATATTCTCAAGGAATTTTGTCGAAATTCTCTATCAGGTATGTGGGAATTCAACAAAGGGATAGTCCTTCCCTTATGTCCCACAAAACCCTTCTTTAATTTCTCTATGAATCCTAGCCCTGAGCTTTCGATTGCGAAGAGATTATATGTAAATTTTCTTTGAATTAACATATAATGATATCNCTATAAATTTAATAAAATAAATATTAATCAAATTATATAAATATAATTGTATTGTAAAAATTAGCACGACTAATTATGACCCATGGAAGAATTCAAAATAGTGATATAAAAGCTAGAAAACATTTAAAAAAAAAATCAAAAATGATAAGACTAAATTGATGCACAAAAAAAAAATTCAAACAAAAAGATCCTCCAATATAATAGGAAATTTTTTGGATACAATTTGCAAATGCAAAGCTAAACAAAAAAAAAAGACTTTATTTTTTCTCCATACCTCAATATCCATCATTTTCTACTCAAAATTACATGCTTTTGCACCAAATTTTAGCTATTAGTAAAAGGATGATTTTCATTTTCTTTCCTTTCATTGAATAAGAAACTGAAGATATGAAAGAAAGTTAACCTGCAAATATTAATCATACATAAGATAAATTATGAAATATGAATCAAAGATATGAAGAAAAGAGATCAGATACATAATTGTGTATGTGTGTGTGTGTAAGAATTGAGGGGGGAAAAAGTAACTTGTGATACTGCGGATTGTGGTACTACAAGTGAAAAATCAATGAATCTTTTGAAAAAAAGTATATTGTTTATAAAAATAAAAGAAATATGATACAATGTGGACAATTTGA
>JACEIK010004080.1:69419-79926 GCA_018107945.1 Datura stramonium
AGACGAGGAGTAGAAGCCTAGGGAGTTCTTCTTTTACTCTTTTACTTTATGCTTTATTGTTTTAGTACAGGGGACAGTATTACTAATTAATTATGGGGTGGGGAAAGTGAACTTTATATTACCATACATGCCTTAATTGCTAAATTTGCACATGGCAGGCCTAGTTTTTTTAATGTAATTTATGACTTATCTTGCATGTTTTTTGGTTTGTAGTTTTATTTTATTTTGGGTTCCTTCAATTTTTGTTTTTGGTACTTTTCCGGTGGATAGTCCCTTAGAACCGACTAGAGAGTCTAGATTTTTATTTTTTTAGTCATTGAGTCATGACTTTGCCCGATGATGGATGAATGATGACCATCTTAAGGGTAAATTAGTCATTAAAAAGAACAAGAACTTGGACATTATGAGTGCTAGGTGCTTCACTTTAGGTATCACTGAGACTTTATAAAAATTCACTCAAAAATGCATGAAAAAGGTAGAAACACTTAGTCTTTTGGAATTTAACTCTTGTGCTAGAAAAAAATTAGGCTTAATTATATTATGCATGCAATATGAATATATGTGTTTATGTAATCTTATTTTTATTGTTGAATCATTTTGTGCCAATGTATGAGAAATTTTTGATATACTCCGTGCTTGCAAATTGATATATAGAACTTGTCCGGTATGTGTGCAAAGCGAAATAAGAATGATGAATTTAGAAAGTGCTATAAGCATTTCTTTGGTAGCGTTGTTTTTATCCTATTTTACCTACCTTTATGTAATTTTTCTAGTTAGCCATTTTTAGCCTTAGCCTATTCTTTTGATAGTCATATTACAAGCTTAAATTTCTTTTTGTTATATTGACTTGTATTTGATCTAAATGACTCCTAGAGCACTTTAATGAAGAATTTTGTATGAAAGGAGCATAAGTAAAAAAGTGAAGGAAAAAGCTAAAGAGTGTGGAGATTAGAAGAAAAGAAAAGGATAAAAATTGTTAAATAAGGAGGGTGATGTGGTGGGAAAACAAAAAGAAGAAAGAGCTTCGTAAAAAAAATTAATGATAAAAAATGTGTGAATGAGCTCAATGTTGAAAAAATCTCCACTAGCTACCTAAGTGGAAAAATAGAAAAATAAAAGGAGGTATAAGGAGAAAATTTTGGAAATTGAAGAATATACTTAAGAAGTGAAGTGTTGTGAAGTATTAAAGTGCTTAGGGAGATTAGTCATTATCTTAGCCAAATAGTTTATGTCTGTCCCTTAGCCTACATTACAATCAAATTTAAGTCCTAATTGATCCTTGATTCATAATTCTATATTAGTGGAGTATTACACTAAGGGCAAGCCTATGAGTCGTCTTTTACATGCATGTTGAGTTCTTTGGGAGAGTGAGCGGAAATTATTTTATTTATGCCTAAGTTTATATTTATCTATATTTTGTGTGAGAAAGGGAATTTCTCCGAATTACGAGGGGTACAATGGTAAGACTTGGATATATCTTGATTGCTAAATTACATATAATTCATGTTGGCTCAAAATATGTCTTGATGAGTTAGTTTTCAAAGGCTAAGTGATTTCGAACTTTGACATTTTTATGTTTATCCTATATGCATGCGAGTGAAGTGTTTGAGCTTCATTGATTTGTCTCATGATCCTAAGTGCAAGTAGACCTGTTCGTAGGATGAATTTTTATACTTAAATATTAGAAGGGAAGTAGTAGATTGTTCGAAGACGAATAATAGTTTAAGTGTGGGGTGGTAATGAAGTGTGTATTTACACACTTCTTAGCTATATTTTGCCCATACTTCACTATGTTTTGAGAACAAATTATGTGTGTTTGTATGTGTTTATATTATATATTTGTGAAGAGAGATAACACACATGATTAGATACTTTCAGGGCTAAAAATGATGGATTTGGGTGTATTTGAGGCTTTTGGATCGAATGCGAAGAAGTTGGAATGAACAATGCAAAGATCAAAGCATGAAGCAATGCATTGGCACACCTGCACGACGCGGCCCGGGAGGCCCTACTGCACAATGAGAGGCGCGAGGCACCTGCCTACCTGCACAACCAGCCATGAGACGCAACATAAGTTTGGCGCAATGCCATGCGCGAGGCGCCGGCCTTCCAGTGCAATGCCCTGCGCGACGCGCCAAGCCTTGTCCAGATGCCAACAAGTCTATCCCACTTCAACTAGAAAAAGGAGCTACAAATCCCAAATCAAATCCATGAAGGAACAAGAAAGGGATAAACATACTACTATAAATACCCTTTATTTTTATGTAATGAAGTGTTAATTTTTGGAGAGAATTTTTAGACAATTTACAACTTAGACTTGAGAGTTAGAAATACATTAAGACAATTATTGTTGAAACGTTCTTCCTTATTTTTGCAATAATCAAGTGAGTTTCTTCCTATCATCATTATAAGTATTAATTTATTCTTTTGTCTATGAATTCTATGAATTTACTTATAATTATGAGAGGCTAAAAACTCCACAACTAGGGTTGTGAGAACCATGGTGAATTAACAAACTAGGGTTTGCATGATGTGATCCTAAACCAATACTAAACGCTTGTATTGTGTTCTGTTCATCTTAAATATTTTTTAACGGTGCGCAACGTTAGGACTTGCCTGAATTCTCTACTTTCTCGAGCCTAGAGAGGTAGAGATTAGGAAAAGAGAATTACAACAAAGCCTTGATTTTTATGATCAGTGTATTAACTTGAGCTGTGGTCACAGGATAGTTTATTTGAGACAAATTGATAACAGTTAAATTGAAATCCTTCATAAGACCTAACTCGATAATTGAGTACATGTCATCCAATAGGGATGAACCAGTCGTTTGGTATGAACCCTAGTTATCGGTCCTATAAGTAAAATATTGAGATAGATCACAAGTGTAAAACTCGAAGTAGTTATGAATCCATAGGGAACACCCACCCTAGTTAATTGCACTAATTTGGAAACAACCTTCAATTTCTCAATAATATTATTTGTTACTTTTACAAATTTCCCCCTTTAGGAGATAATTGACTTAAAATCTTAAATACTAGCATTCTTTTATATCCTTCCATATTTCCTGTGGGGTTCGACCCCAACCTCTTAGTTGTGTTCTTTATTGACAATGTTCGCTTCATACTTCACTAGAAAGTCTGATTTTGAGTATTATCAATGTCTCCATGTGCGAAGGCAATGAACAATGGAAGTCATCTTTTTCTCTTGCATTGTGTAACGTCGTTGTATCTCATTCAACTTGCGGCTCTCGAATGCTATGGGATGATTATCTTGCATCAAGACACACCCAATGGCAAAACCAGATGCATCTGTATGCACCTCGAATGTCTTGGTAAAGTCGGGTAATGACAAGACTAGCTCCTCTGTCACAGATGCCTTAAGGTCTTCAAACGCCTTTTGACAATGTTTCGTCCAAACCCACGAATTTTTATTTTTTAGCAACTCGGTCAAAGGTTCTACCTTGGCTAAATAGCCGCTAATGAACCTGCGATAATAGTTAGTGATTCCAAGGAATGATCTAAGCTCGGTCACTTTTGTGGGTGCCTCCCACTCTTGGATATCCCGCACTTTGTCCTCGTCCATGCGCAATCAGCCCTAGCTAATGACATATCCCAAGAAATGTACTTTAGGCTGGGCGAACTCGCACTTCTCCCATTTGATGTAAATCTCATTCTACCATATGACCTGAAAAACCTTCCTTAAGTGCTCTACATGCTCCTCGAAGGTGTTGTTGTAGATGACTATATTGTCCAAGTAGACTACCACGAATTGATCAAGTTAGGGATGAAAAATCTTGTTCATCGGTGTGCAAAATGTAGCGGGTTCATTGGTCAAGGCGAAGGGCATCACCAATCACTCATAGGCTCCATATCTCATCACACATGTCATCTTTGGTTCATCCCCTTCTGCTATTCACACTTGGTAGTAACCCTTTCGAAGGTCCACCTTAGTAAAGTACTTGGCTTGTCCAAGTCTATCGAACAAGTCAACAATAAGTGGGATAGGGTATTTGTTCTTTATTATCACTTTGTTGAGTGATCGGTAGTCTATGCGTAAGTGTAATGATCCATCCTTCTTCTTTTAAAACAATATTGGCACTCCATAGGGTACTTTGGACGAGCAGATATGATCGGCTTTGAGCAACTCTTTCAATATCTTCCTTAGCTCCTCCAACTTGGGCAGAGCTATGCGATATGGAGAGTATGCGGGTGGCTTGGCTCCAAGCTCTAACTCAATCTTATAATCCACTTCATTCCTAGGAGGCAATGCCTTAGTAGCTCATCGGGCATAACATCTTTGTTCTCTTCGAGTGGCTTTTCTATGCAAGGTGATAGCATCTCTTGGGAACCGCAGTCTTCCTTCACACTTGCAATGGTTTCCATGAACGTGGGCTCCCCCTTCTTGAGTCCCTTTACAAGCTGCATAGTCGATAGTTGTGTTTGGCTATGTCCTTGTGGTATAGTTATTGTGGGAACCATGCAAGCTCCTTCTCGCTCTATGACCAAGAGATGTTGGAGGTATGGATCGATCAAGTTATGACATCATCTAAAGAACTTTTTCCCTACAATAATATCAAAGATATCCATCGTTGTGGCTGTAAAGTTTGTCTTACTTTCCTAATTGCCCAATTTGACACCAACACCATTGGCTACACCATGAGCATTTTGAGCTTTAACATTTACGATCTTGACGCGAGAATTAGTTGGAGCGAGCTTCAACTCTAGTCTCTTTTCTGCGGCCTCATTCATAAAATTGTGGGTTGCTCCTGTGTCCACCAATGCATGAGAGGGCTTGTTATTGATGGTGAAGTACACGTATTGATTGTTATTTTCGTCGGGTTGGATAGGTTGATTCTTAATAGCACCACATAATCCTATCATACCCAATTATGCTGCGCTCGAACTCTCTCCTTTTGGCTGCTCTTTCTAATCATGCACCATGGCACTGAGACTCTTTAAATCGGGACAATTCTTGAAGCCATGCGGTCCTCCACATATGTAGCAATTGTCTCCTTTTGTGGCTTGCGCCTTCCTCTCAGCATAGCCTTGACGTCCAAGATTTCTGCCATCGGACTTGTGAGTTTCATGATTCTTGAGATGCGGATGCTGCTCTTTGCTTTTTCCACGATCTCCCCCGCCTTTGGCATGGCTACTTCTTGTCTCCCTTCCTTTGCCTTTGTAATGCCTAAACACAGTCAAAGCTTCGGCCTGTACGATGGCTTCATCAATAACACTAACTTGTCGGCGTTCCAGCTATGTTTTGGCCCAAGTTTGCAACCCATCCATGAAGTTGAATAACATATCTTCATCTGTGAGGTTGAAAATCTGAAGCATAAGAGTCGTGAACTCCTTCACCTATGCACGTATGCTTCCCGTCTGCTTCAACTCCCAAAACTTGCGTTTCACCTCATAGATGACGTTGTTGGGGAAGAAAGCCCTCTTGAACTCATCTTGAAACTTCTCCCATTAGTTGATTGCGCAAAGCCCCTTCTCCATCTCGAACTCCTTCCATTTCCACCATAGAATGGCCATCTCCGAGAGGTACAATATAGCGGTGTTAATCTTACTCTCATCGCTCTTCACCCTGTTGCATTTGAAATAATTTTTTCAAATGCCAAAGAAAATTTTCCACGTCTTGTGCATCACGAATACCTTTAAATATTGGTGGTTTAGGGGCCTTAACCTTGGCCTCCTTCTCTTTGCCGGATGTCACAGACCCTCCAGTCAATCTCCCCTTCGAGTACCTCTATCTTGGCCTTCATGATCTCAATCGTGCTTAACGCTTCCATGAGCCTGCACTCCAAGAAAGTGATAGTTTCTCTCATCTCCAATCCCACATCCTTGCGCCTCTCCAACTCCTTTCGGATGTCTTCATTCTCCTCAAGGGTGAAGTCTTCAAGAGTCTTGAACTTGTCATCAACCTTGCTCAAACGTTTGTCGAATATCTCCACAGCCTGCATTATCATATCAACCCTTGCGATCCACTCTAATCCAAGTGTGACATCTGTGGGAGGCTCCTCATGTTCGTCATCACTCGCCTCAGTAGTCGAATGTGAGTGAGATGTCAGTATTTTGCTTGATGTAGGGTCGGACAATAGTTCCTCATTCATCTTATGAATATTTCTCCCTTTTTGGTGCTTTTTTCCAGCATCCTATCAAACGTTGGTGGTGCTAGCAGCGTTGATGTCTCCCTCATTTGGCATTCCTTTAGTATTAACCTTTGCTCTGATACGACGTTGTCACAAACTTAAACTTCTACTAATCACACCATGTAGCACTTGACAACTCTCTTTCAAATCTTTCATGATCTTGTAGGCTCAAGTAAACCCTTTCAACTCTAGATCACTAAGAGAATGTTGGATAAGGAAGATAAGAGAAATTTGTTAAGAGAAGCTTTTAGTAATATAGAGAACTTGATTGATTTTTCTTGACGGTTTTACAAATAAATGGCCCCCCTATTTATACTACTCACTTAGGGGCTAATATATAAATAATAATTATTGTACAAGTCCCTACATATTTACAAATAAGTCTCTTTCTAGAATTCTCTACATGTCTAGTGTTTTCCAAGGACTTTCCTAGAAATTCCATAAGACTCCAAGGTCTTCCATTGGAGATCTCTATAGTTTTCTAGAATACTCCACCAAGTGTAGGATTTTAACTTATATAAGCCTCCACATGGAAAAGATATATGTCAAATGGCTCCTACATCACATGATGACGTGAAGAATCCTCACACAAGGACCTCCAATTCACAAATCAAGTAGCACCTAGTTCTTAGAAAGATCTCAAGAGAGATGATCTACCCTTTTACAACCCTTCTTTCTACACAAGAAACAATCCAAAGTTTTAAACAAGCTCTCTCTACACTCAAAATAACATATCAAATTCATGAAAATCTACTACTCAAATCAAATAAACTACTATTTATACTAAGTAAAGGAAAAGAAAAGACTATTATAAAGATGCCATTAATGAATAAGGGCCTTGTTTGGGTGATCTTTCTTTTTCTTAAAAATCAAGATTGGCCAAATTATACAACTAACCATTTTCTTTCTTCTTTTGGTCATCTTATGCTCCTTCATCCCCAAACTATGATCCAGTATGGGCCCCTTTGCATTGCATCAATTATGCTTAGTCAAATACCATGTATTAAAGAATAGTCATTTTTTAATAGATTTTGTATCCTTTTTTTTCTTTTTAATTTTATTTTCAATGATACAAGGTTAGAAAAATTAGATTAAGATGGAAAAACATACATGTATTGGTCTTTACAATGAAAAAATTTATTTGTACGTCAATTTTTATCACTTAAAGTCATAATTAACTATTGTATTATCAGCTGATATTATTACATAAACATAATAACTTATATAATTTTCATCAGTTTAAAATAATAATTTGTCTAATTTAATTAATATAAATATCGTGTGCTATTGAGGAATAGATGCATACTCGGAAGATTCATATGCCGTGAAGACTTATGATCAAATAGAAGACTTGTGAAAATAAATCAGTTAGTTAAAGTTAGTTAAGAAGATTGTTAAGTTAGTTAAGTAGTTAAGCTAATTGTGGATGATGTAAGTAACTACCAAATAATAACTAACTCATGGCTGCTTTCTATAAGCACTGCAGCTATTCATCTATGTAAAGATAAGAGTTAATGATACTCAAGATACATAATTACATACGTCTAAGTTAATTACCTACAATCTATCTTCTTCTTTCTCTGATTTCCTCTCTTCTTCTTCATCTAAGTTCTTCCTATTTCTGTTCTTCATTCTTCCTCTTTCTTCTTCTCTAGATTACTTGATCTTGGAATTATAGAATCAATATGGTATCAAAGAAATTCTGCTAAGAACACCAGAGATCAATCCTATCACTTTCAAGAAAATACAAGTTCTACAAAATCTTTGGAGTAATCTATAAAGGCTTCAAGAACCACATCAGTGGCAACAAGATTAGGCAGCAATGGACCAACAATTGGTGATCCTTCGAACACCAACAATGCTGCTCCTACTTTCAAATCATCAACAGTCATACAAGCTCCAATGGATCACAATCATTCTTGTCATCAAACTGATGTAAATGACATGACTATTATCTCTTTTTAATTAAAGGAAAGTGAAAACTATGTAGTCTGGGAAAAATCAACGAGAATTGCACTATTAGAAAGAAATAAGTTGGGCTTTGTAGATGACACTTGAAATAAAGAAAATTTTCCAGTTGAGTTGTGGAACCTTTGAGAGAGAGTAAATGCCATAGTTCTATCATGACTGATGAACTCAGTTGCAAGCAATCTAGTTAGAGGCATAGTCTTTGCATCAAATGCTTATTCTGTTTGGCAAGATTTAAAAGAAAGATTTGATAAGGTAGATGCATCAAAAACCTTCAATCCCTATCAAGAAATAACTACTATGTCTCAAGGTGTACAATCTGTAGCAGTGTACTACACAAAGTTGAAGGATCTATGGGATGAGTTTGAGTCTATGGTCCCTCCTCTAGCATGCAACTATGAGACATCAACGGAATTTTTGATGTACTTATAAAGGCAAAAGTAGTACTAGTTTCTAATGGGACTTAATGAAACCTACTCTCAGGAAAAAAGTCAAATACTACTCATGACACCACTACCTATGGTAAATCAAGCCTATGTTATGATAGTGAGTGATGAAAGTCAGAAGGCAGTGGCACAAACTAGTAATGCCACGGGATTGTTAGGAGCTGCACCTGGTGTGAATGATGGATTGGCTATGTACTCAAAGGATAGATACACTAAAGGAAAAAGGTATAATCCCAAGTATAATCCTAATGATGTATGTGATCACTGTAAACTAAAAGGTCACTATAAAAGAGATTGCTATCAGTTGGTAGGCTATCCTCTAGATCATCCAAAATATAATGAAAGAAAGGGTGATGTTAGGGGAGATACACAGGGGTACAAGCAAAGGAAGACTGGTCATGGGGCTTACAATGCCATCTGTGATGAATGGAGTCAGAAACAATCTCAAAGAAAACATGACTCACAACAACCAGATCAAGCAGGAACTCGGTCCATATAGGATACTAGTGCACGAGTGATTTCCATGATACCTCCTAGGTTCACTCAGCAGCAATATGAACAAATTTGCAAAATGATTGAACAAAACCAAGCCACTTCAGCCAATGAATCAGTGAACATGACAGGTAATTGTAAGGCTTTGGTAGTCATTAATAGTCCACCAAAATGGATTATTGACACGGGAGTCACTAACATATGGTTGCAGACATTGAACTACTGAACAAAGACACCATATCCAAACCTAATTATCCCATAAAGGTGTTTTTACCTAATGGTGATGTATCACATGTGTCTCACATTGGAACCATTAGTATATCTCCGCACAACACTATTCAGAATGTGTTTCATATTCCCCAATTCAAGTATAATTTACTATCAGTTTCTAAGGCAACTAGAAGACTACAATGTTCTGCTACTTTCTTTTCTAACTTCAGCATTTATCAGGATCTTTACAATGAAAAAGTGAAGGAGATTGGTAAAGAAGAAGATGGATTATACTTCCTAATGAATCAACATCTACCTGGACATAAGACAAACTAATGCCTAGAACTAAACACGCTATACACATGGGATATTCTAAGAGAAAGAAGGGTTATATTCTACTTAATCTAATTGACAAAGTGTTTTTTGTGACTAGGGATGTTATATTCAGAGAAGACAGATTCTCATTCAAAGAGAAGCATTGGATATGTTCCCAACCTTTATTCACATGACAACCACATACTTTTCTTGATGATGAGTTGTGTCCAGTAGTGGCTGACATAGAAGACTCACAAAATTCTGTACCATCCCAAGAATTAAATGTTATCAATGTACCACCTACTCTAATCTCAACACCACCTACTCATCTCAAATGAACCGTTCCCTATTAGTGACGTGCCTCAAAGGAGATCTGGCAGAGGCAGACATTAACTAGGATGGTTAAAAGATTTTTTCTCTTTGAATGTTCATAATAATGTGCCTTATGCACTATCTAACTATGTATCCTATGATGGTTTATCCACTAAATATCAAAAGTACTTAGCATTATTTTCTAATATTATTGAACCTTCTACTTATACAGTAGCCATTAAGGATCCAAGGTGGATAAAAGCAATGAAAACTGAAATTGCAGCTTTGGAGAGCAATCAAACTTGGCAAGTGGTTTCTCTTCCTCAAGGGAAGAAACCAATTGAATGCAAATGGATATTCAAAATCAAATATAAATCTTCATATGAAGTTGAAAGATTCAAAGCAAGACTGGTTGCAAAAGGATACAATCAAAAGGAAGGAATTGACTACCAAGAAACTTTTAGTCCAGTAGGTAAGATGGTTACACTAAGAACTGTCTTAGCACTAACAACAACAAGACAATAGCACATCCACCAGATGGATGTCTTTTTAATGCACTTGTACAAGGTGATTTAGAAAATGAAATTTATATGGACTTGACACAAGGATTTCAAAG
>JACEIK010004080.1:85546-105142 GCA_018107945.1 Datura stramonium
GTTTACACCATAAATAGAGTTATGTCACACAATAAAACCCTAAAATATGATAAAATAAGGTGATGAAATAATTTAAATTAATAATTTTAAATAATAATGGTGTAAATATAATAAATGACAATTTTGTCTATTACAAAGTCTTTTAACAAAGGGCAAAAAATTCTATCAACATTTTTAAAGGCCTTTACACTTTTATTATAATATAAATTTGCAGGATAATATATAGTCTCGAATTAATAGTTATGTTTGGTTAGTCGATTAAAAGTAGTTGACTTTTAGGTATTGAGGTTGTAAATAATAGTTATATGTCTCAATATAAGTATTTTATTTATGAAATTATATTAAGCTTGTTGTTATTGTTGTTATTATTGTTGTTGTTGCTGTGTTTCAATATAAACATTGAAATTAATAATAAGCGGTTGATAAATATTTTTCTTTTTTTGTAATTAAAATGACTGAAACGTTATTGAAGTCTTTTTTTTTCAAAAAATAAGAAACTAAAAGTTATGTTTTTGGGAGTGTATTTTGAGTACAAAAGATATTTAGGGATAAAATCATAAAAAGTTTAATTAAGTCCAATGTGATGGTGTTTTTGAGAGGCATAAAGTCCAATGTGATCAGCAAGAGACTTGAGACGCTGACAATATGCCGAAACGTTCGGAAAATTCTCCATCTTTGTATTGGAAAATTCGGCTTCCAGAGTTACCACACGGGNCTTCAACCCTTCTTTGTTATGTGTAAATTTAACTATCTTCACAAATTTTGTTTACTTTTTTGGTTTTATTGTCTTAATTTATTGGGTAATTAAAAACTCCTAAACTTTATTTTTACACCAATACCTGACACGTAGGGAAAAAGAATAGGACATAATTAATCCATATTCAGATATAGAATCAAACTGCTGATAAAAAAGAAAGATAAGAATCAAACTTTCCACGTGAACGGTGTGTTGGGTTTTCTCTATCTAAATAATTGTACTACTTTTTCTGTTTTGTTTCGACATTATTTGATACGCGGAATGAAATAAATAAAGTTATGTAGTGAATTAAAATATATCCTTAAAGTACTTGCATCATTTAAAATTTGAATAAGTTCATTAAAAAGATATTACATACAAGGTGTAATTTCTAAATTATTCCATAGATATTTCTTATTTCCTTTCACTTTATTACTTATTATGGAAAGTGGACCAAGTGAGTAGTAATCGTGATCATTTTTTTTACCTCTGGTAATATTTTTTTTATAGAAAACAATTTTGCCTTAGATTTTTAAAAGCGACAGAGGGAGCATAATCTTATTATTAATTGAAAATAAGAGGGAAAGAAAAAAGTAAAATAGAACCTATAAAAGGTTGTTAAAAATAGAAATATGATGTTTGTAAACTCAAAAAACGGGAAGTTTTTGCAAATTATGAAACTTGAGTGGGCACATCTAACAAATTCCATAATCTCAAGGACTCAACGTATCAATTTATTTGAAAAATAGGAATAAAGTTCCCATGAAAAGATGCTGCACCCACTGGAACAGTACTTATATATAATCAATCATACATTTGTCTAATTCATCAATCATTAAAGTACCCAAAAAAAAACTTAGTTTCTAAAATTTTCTTCTGAAAACAGTACAAAATGCTGGAATTTCTGCGTCCTAGGAACATCATTATAAGATGTACCTGTGCTCATGTACGTTTGACTGATGTTCAATTGACTAATATTTTCAAAAACTGCGATATCAACGGAGATGGCTACTTAACCAAGGAGGACCTGACGGAGGCGTTCAGGCAGCTGGGGTCCACTTTCCCGGGATACCGAGCTGCCCGAGCCCTCCATCGTGCTGATAAGAATGGTGATGGGCTTATTGATAAGGAGGAGTTGGATCAACTTGTAGAGTATGCAAGAAAACGTGGTTATAGGCTAAGAAATGCTTGTTCCAGCAAGTAGAGGGAGTTTTAATTAAAAGTGATGAATTTGTTGACATTCAAGATTGTTAATTAAATAATATCTGTGTGTGGTGAGTGTATGCTACTTACTTTTCTTTTTCTTGTCAGTTCAATGTCACATATATTGTTACTTGTACTAGTAGTGGAAATATGGATGCTCTTGGGCTTTCAGAGTTAAGAGTCTGTTAACTTTAGTATTTATTATCTAGGCGTTTGAATATGAATTGTGTGATATTGAAATTATTTGGAATTAATATTGTATTTGGACATATGTTTTAATTTACTTGAAAAAGTATTAAAGTTTTGTACGAGAATATTTTTAACTTGAAAAATTGGTTCGAACAATTTTTTTTTTTCCAAGTTAAAGTGAAAAATTGACTACAATATAACAAAGCAGTTATTTGAAAAAAGAAAAAATAATGTTGCGTCCAAAAAAATAAAAGTAGTTTTTTAAAAATATATTTTGAGAAAAATACACTTAGAAACACTTTTAAAAAGCTTGACTAAACACTAATTACCACTCAAAAATATTTTTTAAATTTATTGATCGAACACAAATCATTTCTCACCAAAATTATTTTTTAAAAAAATATGACCAAACAAGCTATTAATGTGAAATACTATAAATAAGAAGAAAAAAAATGTGCTTGCTAGTTTTCAAAATTGTGATATGGTACATCGGAGATGTACATATCATAGAGTTGCTATTGGTTGCTTTTATGATCTTAGTTGTGAGAGAATTAAATTGCAGGAATTGTTTCTGCAACAAAATAATAATATTTTCTATTATTTCTCAATTCACATCATTATCTTCAATATTTAATTTTTGAATCTCAATAGTTGGTGTTGTAATGATTGTCGCAGTGGTGACAGTTGAAATGGTTGTGATGGTGGAGTTGATTGACTCAATAGTTAACGTTGTTGAGTGGTGATTCAAGAATGTGTAGTGATTGACTATGTGTTGTGATATTTGATGGTGTGGTGCTAGTGTGATGGTGGAGGTGGTTGGTAGTAGGGAGGTAGTGGTGGCGGAGGTGGCGGCGGCAGTGATGGCGATAGTGAAAGCTATAGATATAATGAGGTAGTAAGTGTGATAGCAACTGGCAGTGGGCGTTGACAACAGTGAATGTGATGGCAGAGGTGGTTGACGATGGTAGCGGTAGTTGTAATGACACAGTTGGTTACCGGTGGTGGATTATGATTGTGAATAGAGTAATGGTGAAAATTATCAACACAAAAATATAATTTATGATATTAAGACTTTGTTCAAGATTTTAACGATGAAAATTTATTCAAATATAATAAGTACTTAAGTCTTTATGTAAACCAACGCACTTAGAGTTTGTTTGGATTAGATTAAAAGCTGGTCAAATCAACTATTTTAAGTGTTTGACAAAGTTAAAAACTGCTTAAAACAAACAAAATACTATAAGTTGGGGGACCCCTACTTTTTTTGCTTTTTAGCTTTTAAATACTTTTGCTTAAAAACTATTTTTTAAAGTTAATTCAAAGGAATTGTTAACTCAGCGTAGTCCCAAAAAGTGATGATTATGGGGAAAGTAAAATGTATACAAACCTTACCTCCACCTCATAGGTAGAGAGGCTGTAAGCTGTTTCCGATAGACCGAACTGTTAGTGATCTAAAATCTAAGTATTCAGATTCTAAACTGTGTTTAGTGTAAACAAATGAAGCATAGTGGCTGCTTTCTGTATCCCGATCCATTAGGATTAGGCTTCAGGCTTTTCCGAATCAATTAACAATATAGTATTGGAAGTTGGATCCAAATTTGATTTTAACTGATTTGATTATACTCCCTTGTTACACTTTTTAATCCGAACTTATTCCATAAGCAGTGAGTTGCATTACAATTTCTACTATAATAATTTATACAGTTGCGTGAAAGTGAAGCTTCTAAATGATATCGTTATAAATGTGTCATTGTACCTAAGCTTATACCAACAAATATTACGTCTCAATTACAAACAAGCAAATTAGTCATGGCATTCAAAAGTATCCAATATCGCAGCATTTCCAATGATGGGAAACGTGAAATGACTTTGGCAGAATTCAAGAGATGGCTGAAGAAATTCGATGCGAACAAAGATGGAAAGATTAGCAAAGAAGATCTCAGAGAGGCGATCCGTTCAACAAACGGAGGCTGGTTCTGTCGGATAAAGAGCCACCGGGCTGTTAAATCTGCCGATACCAACGGCGATGGATGCATTGATGACGATGAAATCGTCAACCTCGCGGAGTTCGCGCTGAAGCACTTGGGTATTAGGATTGTGTCTAATTAATTTTTCAAAATGCTCTGTGTTAATAACAATAATGTCTACTTCTGTCGAGCTTAATTGGACAAAGTTACTTGATGTATATGCAGATGAATCCATCAGCAGTACGTGTCATTTACAACTAAAATAGAACTCAAATGCTATAGCATCAAGCGCGAAAACACCGCGTCATGGTAATAACACTTTTGCCCATATAACAAACTGTTTACTGCGAAAAGCTTCAATAGATGACCGAAATCTCTACACCTTTCTCATGAACTATTACAACATTTTACAAAGTCACAATTCATTCGATCGAGATGGAACTTATTTGTAATTTCCTCAGAAAATTGTTTATATACATGAATGCACGGCAAATGAGCAAAGCAACTATTGATGCATACTAGTAACTTCCATGTGCAATATACAGTTACAGTGAGGCTGTCTTTGGTTGAGCCAAAGAATTAAGTTGTGTATTTAGGAAATAAATTAAAAGAAAAGAAAAATCCAACAAAGGTTCATATTGTGAGTCCACTCGCACGTCTTGGCAAAAACCAAATCCTGTAATTTCAGGTGTTTTCCCTTTGCACGCGATGTGCAGACCAAGAAGCTATTCTCAGATGGTCAGCCTTGTAAGCTGCACATATGAACAAACATGCTGACTAAATTTTCAAGATTGGCAATCATTAAAATAAACATAATGGTGAAAATGCTCTGATGCTCCTACACTCTACATCGC
Source organism: Datura stramonium (assembly GCA_018107945.1). NCBI lineage: Eukaryota > Viridiplantae > Streptophyta > Magnoliopsida > Solanales > Solanaceae > Datura > Datura stramonium. The sequence continues at coordinate 90,496 of JACEIK010004080.1, forward strand.
GCTTAGCAGAGGGAAACAATTGAAGCACGAGATATCACTTATTTTTGCTCTATCAAGTGATCGATAAATGGTCAATTATCATCTATGTAAAACAAGAAAAGCTAAGAAATCCAACCTGCTCACGGAGGACGTGGGTGGGAACAAGTCATTGACACGACCATGTACACAGGCATATGATTTTGTATCTATGTGGCGATTTAGAACAATTTGACCCTGTGCATCATCATAATAATATCATCAAAAACACTTTGTTACTTGCAAAAGGTACTTTGCAGTTGACTTTTACATACCTTTGAATTGATTGTGAAGATTCTTCCTTCAGGTATTTCAACCTTGAGGTAGCAGAGCTCGTCGGTGTCCCTGTTTCCAAAACCAGCATAAAAGGGATTCCTACCATAAGGGAACAATGCCTTGATGTCCTGCAATTTGAAAGTCAATACTCAATATGTTAATTATCCATATTTGTTGCCAAAGCTAGATGAACCAAGATGAATTTCTGAAAGTTAGTCACTAAAACGTCTACATGGCCAGTAATTAAGATACTCCTTGCCCTATAGAAGTCGCAAACATTATTATTCCAAGAGAAAATCCTGCTAAATAGGAGGAGGAGGGGGATGAAGCACCAAAAGAGAGAACATTGTTGCCTTTATGGTGAAAATCTTGTGATTATTTATTGCATTAATCACATCTCGATGTTTCTGCACAGCCATATTCTAAGCATACCACACCAAACAACCCAACTTCTCATCCACTGATCAAATGTCCACCTTCTAAATTTGGAGAATATGGGACTTCTGCGTGTATTAAAACAGTGAATTTTCGTGCAGCTAAACTATAAAGAACCAAATACTCATTTATTCTCTTTTTCGGGTTGTATAAACATTGCAAGCCATAACTCCCTTAAGATATCAGAAAAGAAAAGATTAGACAACGTATATGTAAGTCGTTTATTCCTTTAAACGACAAAACTTAAAAGTACTTTACCAGAAGCAGATCATCACTAGGTTGAAGCAATAGTCCAATGCCTCCCCAGCCTCACGGCTTTGGCAGGCATGCAGAAATTCTTTGCTTAATATGCTAAAAATATTATATGGAAAAAACAAAAGCAATTATGAATCAAGAAACGGACCTCTAAGCAAGCAATTTTGAATTCCTGAGGAGCTCTTTTAACCACTGCAAAAGGTAAAAGAGTTAGATGCACCTCTCAGTTACACTCTTAGCAAAATCTGAAGCACTTCTTCTGGGAGAATTTACTTAAAATATCCTACTACTAAATCAGAACTGCAAGCACGGAGATTGAAGTTGCAAAGCAGAAGGAAATAGCACCTTTCACATTTTTAGCTCATTCCCAAAAGCATGAAAACTAGCAATCCACTGAACTAATAATGCCTTGTGCATTCTAAATGCTTAGTGCTGTTAATACAGTTTAAAGAAACGATCCTTTCTTTTCTATGCAAGGGTTAAATAGGTTGTCTACGGCAGGATAGTTACAAATTGAAATGACTCGAGAATAAAAAAGAACTTAAGAACGTGAGAGTGCTAGAACAGTTGGAAAATTTCCAATAGTTGATGCTATAAAACTTCCATGCATCACTAACATTTTCGCTGGAGTAGATAATTTCAACTATGAAATAGTTGTTACCTCTTCAGGATTAAGTCCCATGTTCAAAGCACTTAAACCAAAGATCAAGCTAATAAAAACCGGAGCAGCAACTGAACGACTGGCACTATGGAGATGTTAAAATATGAGGTAGCAAGATTGGGATTACAATGCAAAAATGTTCAACAAAGATGAGTGGGAGCAAACAATTAGCATCAGAAAAAACTTACTTCTTCTTCAAAGATATGCCTGCATCCCCAATTAAAAACTATATAATGATAGAAAGTGCAACATGCTACTAAATATAAATTATAAAAAGAAAAAAAGAACTTCTTTGGCCAGGCAACAGCTTTAAATCAGGTTTTTATTCTACCCAGATGTTGTAGATGATCTTGTTTTATTCTACGTACATGATTCACACAAATACGTATAAAAAGAATATTACCAACTCAATGGGATATCATTTTGGAGAAATGAAAAATTAAAGGAATAACCTTCTCTATACAGAGAAAGAAAAATCCCATCAGGAGATGTGAAAACTGGTCCTTCGGGTAATCCCTTTCCATCCTGCAATTATCAAAGAACACAAAAGATGATCAAATTACTGGATGAGGAAGAAAACGAAATGAATACTTTTAGATAAAATACCTGCATAAGATTAAACAGGAATTGTCTAGTCAGATAGGCCTGTGAAATAGCACGTGCACTTAAGAAAAGCAATTGATAACCGTTCTCCTGCAGCAAGAAGACAAGATCATGAACTCCTATCCTACTATCAGAGGAAAACCAAAGATACATTTACATAGAATAAGTGTAGAAACATTTCGAACCTTAGCAAACATTGCAAAAGCGCAAATTACATGTTCCCGATATAAAGAACATTCTTTATTTTACCAGGACAGTATAAAGAGCACTCTTGTACTAAATACCTGGATCTAGTAAAATTTACTTCCCAGAACTATGAAATTGGCAGCATACCTTCTCACGGTTAGTCTGAATAAACCTCCAAAAAAGGGGAGAAGAGAAAATGAATCAAGTCTAGAAAATGAATCAAGTCTACAAACCTTGATAGCAGATAAGAGATGTGCAACACCTGTCTGTGACCAATCCCTGCCCACCAAAGGCATGAACTGTCCTAGCACATCAGATCTGTTTAATTGATAAAAACTATCACACATCAGGCAGGAACAAGGAAAAGTATGATATACGTTTCTTATCTCCATCAACCAACCCAAACAGAAGATTAGCATTCTTCTTACAAAGTAGTTCACTAAGGAACCAACAACCAAGAGGTGAACCAACAGAAGTTCAATGAGAAGCAAAGGAAACCAGCATAGAAAATTTTAGATCCCACAGCTTCATTTTAACAAGGTTGACTATATAAATCAATTGCTCACTGGTTTCAGTATGCTGTCTCAGGCACTAGATATTCCCAGGGAAATGACTAAAGACAAACAAGTTGAAATCCGTTCTCCAAAAGGAACACATCGTGCATGGTTAAAGCAGGTGCAGAACAAGAAACAAAGAGAAAGGCGGCAAAAGTAACTAGAAATGACAGTTATTATCTGTTTCTTTTTTATGACAACAGTTGTTATCTGTTTCTTTTTTTATGACAACAGTTGTTATCTGTTTCTTTTTTATGACAACAGTTGTTATCTGTTTCTATTCCATGTTTTGATGAAAACATACAACAAAGTCATAGGATTGGATTCAATCAAGAAGTTCTGCAGCTCAATATAGCTGCTCCAAAAGTTAGGACTTATAAGCCAAACCAAAATTCATCAAGTATTTCATTGACTCAGCTAAATTTCATCCCTATTGGAAACCAATAAAGAAGGGCCAGATCCTTAATTTCCTACTTCCAATCTAAACTTCAAGTTGTCAGATAACCCCTATTTTCCAACAGAATGTTTCAAGGTCATAGAGCATAAACCATGGATGTGGTTACAACATATAAATGGTTGGTAATTGGCACCTTTCATAGTAATTACCACCTTGGTGTAAAAAAGATTGTCTTACATTCTTTTCTGAAATAGCATCCCTGTCCTAGATAACAAATTTTCTCTTCAATCATTCATTTCTTTTTGAACACAGCTATTATTGCTAAAATTATCAAAACAAACTAAAAAGAATTAAACTATTGCAAACGTTAAATAGGACCCACTTTCTATAGTTGCATAAAACATTAATTAATCCTAAGCTGATACTCTTCCATCCCATGATGTCTTACTTTTGATCGAAAGTAGAAGCAATATTAGACATATCAAAACATGTACCACTTCAAGTCTAGAAAGTAGAAACTATACAAAATAACTACAAGTTGGAGCTTTTCCCCCTCCAAAATATTAAAAATGAACAAGAATATCGTGATAAAAAATTCAACTCTTGAAAAGCATCAAATGACAAATTTTTGGGGAAAAATCCAAGAGCAACAGAAGTAATACTACGATACAAAGTGCAGTATATGAAGGTTTTTATTCCGGCATAGATCATAGAGGGAGAGAAGAAAAGCAAGATGAATCTTAACAAAAGTCTCCATGAATCACAATCAATACCTAGTTTGATGGACTTGAGAATTGATAAATATTCAGCAATGTATACATCAAAGCTTGTAAAAATTGTGCCTCAGAAGGGCTAAGAATCTCCCAATCCTGCAAAGGATGGACCTTGAATTGAAGTCTTAGACAACCATGGACCATTATCGGTTTAAGTTCAGAATTAGTTTATGATTGGAGTGGCTTAGTGTTTAGTAAGTAACATGAATTGGAAGGAGTTTTTCCAGCATTGATTCCCGTAGTTTTGAATTCATTTGTATTTATATTACCAGTGTTTGCAACTCTATGCAACATTTATGGGAAAAATTGATGGTAAACTTGGAAAACGTTTCCAAATATAGGCTCCAAACAGCATCTTCAGTGTTCCCTTCCAAAAGTACAAAAGATAAGAACCTCAAAATACAAAAATCTCAACTTCAACTCTAAACCCACTTTTCTCTACAATTAATTGTGTATCAACTCTACTCTTAATCTCCCGGACAAACAAAGAAAATCTAAAAGGTAAGATTAGATACTGGACTGGTGTTTTCAACACTTCTAAGTGCATCATGCTAAGTTTCATCAAATAAGACCACCTTTCATGCAATTCTTAGACTTTTGGGCATGGAAATGAATCACAAAGTTAACTCCAAGAAGAAAGAAGTTTAGAACCAAAAGAACCGTAACTAATAAAGTTGATGTCAGCATAAGAGGTTCATGTAACAGAGAAAAGTTGATACCTCTGACCTATACAATTAGTAACTGATGATTACCACCAATTCATCCATTTGCTCTAATTAAAATTTAGAAGTTGACAATTGTTACATTAATTATGATCAAAGTTGAACAAAATAGCAAGTCTAGGACAAAACAGCACATAGAGAGGACAATAACTCTAACAATCTATATTAGAAAATGAATCAATTTTACCTAGTAATTGTTCCATCAACGTCAGAGATTACAATATTTGTGTCCCATCTCCACAAATATATGCGTGCATCAACCTGCAAAGTATGAACCTCAGACAAATGATAAGCATGCATTTTCATACACACCAAAAAAAATGTAATGAGAAGAAGTGTCAGCAAATGACCTGCTGTTTCGAGCATGTGAATACAACCACATTCTTTCCCTCCTTCAGATTCAGAGTTGCAAGTTGTTCAGATGTTCGAGTAGTCAAAGAATATCCATTTTCCATGCCCAGCTCCGTTAGGAAGTATGCTTGCCCTCTAGTATCTAAATTCATACGAAAACCCGCTTCAACGCCATTGACACTTACATTAACCACGTTTTCTCTAGCCTTCAAAACCCCCTGAATCGTCCCAAATCGAACATACCAAGGAGAGGATTTCAAACTCCCATCTGGTTGCTTCACCACAATGATATCCACAGCACCACCAAATGGATTTAAGGTCCCAGAAACAGTACGTACACCTCTACCTATGTAGCTACCTATCCTCTTCACAGTACTCATTCTCTTACAACAACAAACAGCTACGCGTTGGTCGCAAACAAGTTGGGTCAGCTATATGAATGCCCAGTGACCACGTTACTCCATTCAAACCATCTCATGTCAATATTATGCAAATACAATATTCATTCACTTAATACAAGAAAATCTAACAAGCTTTAACTTTTTAGTCTTATTGCCGCATCACAAACAACAAACCCAATTCATCAAGATTGTATTTTCTTTAGCTCATGTGCTGCAATTCATTGATCCCCTCAACTAAATCTTTAGATCATACCCACAAAAATCCAATCTTTACTTGTTTCCCAAATTCTCTAGCTCACATATTTGAATTATAACAACAAATGATCAAAGAACATTAATTGATCACGATTCAAAGACAGGTGAAGAAAAAAGAGCTATCTTGCTCGAGATAGACAGATAAAAGAAGAAAAACTAAAAGAACATATATTACAACAATACACAAATTTGCTGAAAACCCAGCAAATCAATCCTTAGAAAGAAAAAAAAAAGCCATAAAATGGTAGCAGAAATTGAACCCTATCACAAGAAATCTTGTTCTCTCCCTCACGTATTCCCTTCTAGTTTTTGGTCAGAAATCAAGAAAACCAAAAAGCTAAAAGAGAAATCATACTTCCAGAACCAAACCGCCAAGACTTCTTAACGTTGAAGAATAGTTCGCGGAAAGAGCAATATTTTATTTTCCAAAATAATCCCAAAGTGCTTCCCCAGCTATAATTATTTTGACACAGTCCAATAAGACAAAGCCGCTATTGATTTGTGCTTAAATATTTTTAGGTAATTACACAAAGTCAGACTCATATTTAGGTAATTACACATATGTCATTTGTGATATGCCGCGTGGACACATTGTCAGATGAAAGTACAGGATATGATGAAAGTATCGTATTCTAAAGCAATGTTAAATTTAAACTAGTGGTACTATTTGTTTTATTAAATTAGGAAAGACACTGCATGTATTATGTATATTGTATAGTATATCTGTGCGGTTGCGGTCGAATTAAATGTTTTTTTTAATTTTAATTTATGTGATATTTTTTATTTTAATTAATTTCAAAATAACATACACTTCTAAATATGAAAATAGTTAATTTTACGATTTTATTTTACTCTTAATAAAAATTTTCTATAACCATACAAATGTTATGACATGTTTAGCGTCATAAGTTTCAAAAAATTTATAGCCACGCTAAAGCTGTGATATATTTAAGACTATAAGTTTTAGAATCTTTCATTTCTTTTTCAAATTTATAACGTATCAAATTATGTCACATAAATTAAAACGGACAAATTACTCCTTATAGTACTATTCTAAGTATCATAATAGAAATAGTATCTAAAATCAGAACCATGGATCATGAAATCGCAATGTATACAGTATTAACAGGTGTACTACTATGCTTAGAACTTTTGGGGAAAATCACAAGCACCAGCCAGCAGAGAATCTCATCATGTCACAATAAATTAGTGGAGAATCTTATCCACCATTTTTATCTCTAGAACATTTGAAGATGAACATTTAACCAGTTTCAAGGACTAAATCCAGTACTTAAAAACGTATGTTGCTCGAACTTTTCAACAATATTGTGTCACACACGTGTTCGATTCCTCCAAAACATGCACTATTATTTTTAGGATTTGACATGCATGCATCCGATGGGATTTTTGAAGAATCCGAACAACATAGCTTAAAGCCTTCCTACAGAAAAAATTGCTTCAAATTTTGATATCTGTCATTCACAATTCAAAGATGTATGCATCATTAGCATCACACTCTTCAGTCAATGAACAATCAAAGGGTAAAAACAGCTTTTCATATAATAGTAACAGTTTGCCTTTAACAAATCTGTTCATTATAAGCCAAAGATTCTATAATTTACCAAATTACTGCAAAATCTACACTTCCTCATTAACCATATACTAATACTACAGCAGTTTACAAATTTCAACTCGTCCTGAAGGAGGAGTGACATGGAATGTACTTGTATTTTCTTCCCATAATTATGTATATACATGTATGGCCATGCAAATCGGCAAGCCCATGATTGATGAGTAGAATGTCAGAAAATTGAGTACACGATTTTCTTCCTCCGGCATGAAGTGTATAAAACAATAGTACACTAGTCACTTTCATGTGCAATATACAGATACAAGGAGCCTTGTGGTGTGGTTCAGTCAAACTTGCCGCGTATTTCTAGTATACACACGCTAGCCTTTTGCTGCAAAAAAGTTAAAAAGAAGAATGTAAAAACATACACAGTAGACAACAGACAGTGTTCTGAATTCACACTTGTGGAACAAATTCCTGTAGTTTCAGCCCTCATGAGTTGAAAATATAAATAAAAGTTACCTGAATTTTTCATTGGCTGTGGGAGTACCACCCCTGAATCTCAAAAAATATAGTTAAGGATGAACTGCTAAGTTTCAATCAATATAAGGAGGCGGAAGTTTCCAGAAATTCCACACATTAAAATCCTCCTGAAGAAAAGTGAAAATTATTGGGCAAGAGTAAGATTATTGAAGCTTCCAGACAGCATTGGATGTACATGAAAGCAGCATTTAACATAGTGACTCGTGCCTACTTCATGTCCCGAAAGAGTATGGAATACGATCAAGCAACACCCTGACTAAGCGGCAATCTATGAACCATTTACAAGCAAAACACAAACATGAAGTTTCTCGTCCTGATTCAAAGATGCGATTGTCCAAGGATGTTTCAGAATCCAGAAAACTATCCTTTTCCCACAAGGGGAATAACCATACTCTTAATTGACAACAGACAAATTCTTTGCAGATGCCAAGGATAACAAAAATAGGTCGCAATTATCAAATGCATTTTTCTTTATGCAACATATTATACTGAACTTATTTTAAAAAGGAAAGAACTATCTCAGATTTGGAGTTTAATGAAAGGTAAAAATAATCAGTTTCAATGATTTCTAGGTTTCCTTCCTTTTTTTTAGGACCACCAAGATCTAGATTTGCAAAACTACGTAGCTTCCCATAACCCTTGCTTTAAAGACAAAACATCTTGCGGCTGACCCAGTGTGAGGAAAGCTCGAATAACCCAGACAACTATGGGGCAAGAGTTTTATGGTAATAGTGCACCAAAAGTGGGATGTTTCTCAGCACATTTTACTCCATGCATCGTCTAACTCGTACACCTCAAAACATCTAAATCAACTTTGACTGTGGTTGACTTAATAAGCTGTTCTGTTCATCTATCTTTCTTATAAGTATTGTTCTGCGTAAATATGTTATTATGCTAGATACTTAAATTAACTTACATTTTATTCTTTTTGCATTCTATAGCAATGTATTTTCAATACATTTATCATAAATTTTATTCTTTTTGCGTTCTATATAATTACAATGTATTTTTCAATACATTATCATACTTTCATCTATTTCTTTATTAGATTTGTTTTGTTTGATAGAAAACATTAAAAACTAAAAGAAAAACACGGGGGATTATGCCCCGTGTCTTAGTGCTAACTTGCCCATGATTGGTAATGTCACTCGCCTCACTTTTAAAACAATCCCTGTACCTGCCAATACCCAGCTGATAGTAGAATCAACGCTGGGAGGGGGATGACACCCATAATCCCATAATATGCCCATAATATATTCTTATCTAGGTTTATTTTAGAACATTGACAAACTCTCTTGCAAAGTTATTTGCTGTCTTCCGTCTATATACAAAGTTCACTGATGCTCCCCTGAAGAGCACTGAATTAACCATGAAGGATGTGCAACATCGAAGGGAAAGAAGAAAAGGACAGGCTGATGCATATAACAAAATGCCAAAAAATAAACAAAAGAAATTTAGGTTAGAATATCTCATTCTGGCTAAACCTTGAGATTGTAGTACTAGTAGAAGCTATTTTTGTAAAATTCTTCAAATAGACATTTCACAACAGTGATGAACAGTGTCCAGCCAATAGAGAAGTACATTTATCGCAGGCTTTCTATGAACCTATAGAACGGTTCTGTTATTCAACTAAGGGTCCAAGTCCTTTTACTACCGGGCGCTGTCCCAATAAAGATTTTCTTTTTCATATTGGTAACATCTGTCCCAATAAAGATTTTGCATTAGTTATCTTTTGAATTTAGCATTTTAGCGTTAAATAAGATAAAAAGAAACAAAATACTCAGGTCTGAAGGTTTTTTCTTTCTTTAAAACTTGAATTTGGCTTTAGTTTTAAAAATAAAATTTATTTTGCATCTGCTTCCTTTTCCTGTATGCAATTGTACAAATTACTTAATTTGGTCTTGTCAAGTTTGAAATGAAAAATATCCGGCAATAGAAGAGGGCAAGTCCGAAGGTTTTAATTATCCTTAAGAGAATGGACTTTGGGCCAAAAATCCAAAAGCTGGATCGAGTTTAGAATTGTCCAAAACCATATAATGAGGCAATATCACATTCTCTCAACCAATATGGGACACCCTAACACCTCAGCACACCACATACAGAACATCAGTGACATAACTTCAGGACCCAACAATGCGAAATACTACAACAACAGTGACGGGTATGGCTCTGGTATCATGTTAAGAAAAATAACATTGGGTTTAACTCAACCGTAAAAGTTAGCTCATATGATGAGAATTGTCCAAAACTATATAAGGAAACACCAATTCCCTCAACCGTTGTGGTACAGTCTTTAACATTTACATCGAAAAGCTGGTTTAGCTTAAGCTAAAAATGTTGGTACTTTCACAAGTCCAGCTCCACTCTATAGTGAGATGTGCTAGTCATCCCTTATTGATTTTGTAAGTTCAATAATAAAACATGTCCAGCCACGCGAAAAGGACCGAGGTTCAAAGCTCTTTACTTTTCAATTTTCTTTGCTCTGTACATGGTTTTAACTTTCCAAAAATAGCATTTCAAGTTTCAGCACTATTAGGCTCTATTACCAGTAAAAGGATGCAAGTAATTATCTCTTCCAATTCAATAACTTCTAGACTTTTCATGTTGTCCATAAAAACTTTCCAGCCAAAGGTAAGAGTCCCAAGGTCTTACCTTTTACTTCCTATAATTGGTTTAATTATTTAAAAGAATTTATCCAACCCTGTCATCACAGTAGCGAGAGTATTCCAGAAGGAGACACTCTTAAAAGTGTCTGTTATACTAAAAGATACTGATATGAGGATATAACAACTATTATGCTTCAATCCCAAGCTCGATAATGATAAAAATCATTTAAAGAAAAAGTAACACTGCTACCAGAACACTGCAGGAAGAAGGGGCACAGCAAATGATTGCTCCTTGGCAGCAGGGCCTAGCACAACAGACATTGTTTTGAAACAAAAAAGATGGCAAGTCAAGAAGTTTGAGCTTCTACAGGAAAAAAGGGGTGAGAACTTTAGTGTAGTGAACCTACTGTAATTCTAGACGGGGTGGGAAACATGTTCATGACTAGACAGGATGCTGAGTTATTAAAGTTAACATGATGGCAGAAATGAATCTTATACTCCACTACAAGAAATCTTATTGTATCCTACATCCTTTGCAGATGGGAAAAATTGAAGCACGAGATCACATACTTATCTTCACTCTGTCACGTGCTAACGAGCCAAAATTCACTGAAATTGGAGAAGAGAAAAAATCCAACCTGCTCAGATGAGAAAATGGCTGGAAACATGGCTGTGACAAGACTGTGAAGAGAGGTATATGATTTTGTATCTATGTGGCGATTTACAACAATCTGACCCTGTAGATTATAAAAATATCATTAGAAACTTTCTTTAACAGAGTTATCTGCAAAAGGTCCTTTCCAGTTGACAGTAACAGTTGACTATCTACCTTTGGGTTGATGGTAAATATTTTCCCTTTAGATATTCCAACCTTGAGGTAGCTGATCTCATCTGTGTGTCTGTTTCCAAAACCAGCATAGAAGGGAAAGGGATTCCTATCAGAAGGGAACAATGCTTTTATATCCTGCAAACTTGAAAGTTAACAGGTTATTGATCTGCATTTGTCGCCATAGCTAGATACATATGCTCAAAGTTGATAATTATATCTTCTACAAAGCCAGAAATCTTGATACTCCTTGCCCTCAAGAATTTGCATAGTTATTCCATAGAAAACCCATGATGAAAAATAAAACAAAATACATAAAGGAAAAAAAAAAAAATTGTAGTGTTTGTGGTAAAAGATGTTTCCCAAAGTTTCACACTTTCTCTTTTAGCCATTATATCCATCTTGGGATTTAATTATTTCATTAAAGACATTTTGATGTTTCTGCACAGCCATATTTTAAGCATGACGCCAAACAACCCAACTTGTCAACAACCTTGAACAGCAGTACGATTAGTTAAATAGTAACCAAATCTCAGTTTATCGAGCAACTGGTTTGTACATATTGAGCATTTGGAAATCTGCCAGTGTAAGCAATGAATCTTCTGCATCAAAATTCAAAAGCGCTAGATATCCATCTATTTCAGTTACTCGGGTTGTATAATGATTACAAGTCATAACTCCCTTAAGCTAGCAAAAAAGAAAGATTGACTAAAAATATAATTGAGTTGTCTTTATTTTAGTTAAAAGAAGCATTATACCCAATACAGATCAGCAAAGCAATAGTCTGAAAGCCTCCCCAGCCTCATGGCTTTGGCAGACGTGCAAAACTTCTTTTGCTTAAAATGCCAAAAGTTATATTATGAAAAAAGAAAGAAAATCTGAATCAAGAAACTGACCTCTAAGCAAGCGATTTTGAATTCATGAGGAGCTCTTCTAACCACTGCAAAAGGTAAAAGGGTATATGCATCTCTCAGTTATAATATTAGCAAAATTCAGACCACTTCTTAATATTCTAATACTCAATCAGATATGCTGCAAGCACGGATCTTGAAGTTACAAGCAGAAAAAATAGTTTCTTTTACATTTTAAGTTCATGCTGTAAAACAGCAGCCAGTGAACCAACAATGTCTTTTTGCATGAAACCAGCAGCCATTGAACCAATAATGCCTTTTGCATTCTAAATGCATGTTACTACTGATATAGTTTGAGGCACATTGCCAGCAATACCATCGATCTTTCCTTTTCTATTGCAGAGTTGTGGAGGTAATTGTCAACAATAGGATAGTTAAAAATCACTAAAACAACTAAATAATTAAAAAAGGACATAAGCTCATGAGAGTACAAGAAAACTCAGAAAATATCCAACAATTCATAGCATACAACTTCCAGGCATCATTACCATGTTTGCTGGAGTAGATAATTTCAATAAAATAGCTGTTACATCTTAAGGAATAAGCTGCTACTTCAAATGCAGTTACATTCAAAAAGATCATACAAAGCGGGAGCAGCAATCTGAGCACTCCGGCACTAACGAAATGTCTTTTAGAAATATGTGGTAGCAAGAGTGGGGTAACGATGCAACTATGCTCATCAAAGAGGAGTGGGAGCAAATGGGAAGCAGTGGCAAAGCAGCAACAGCTTCCTTCTACAGTTCTACTTTAACGCTCTACCAGCATCCCCAATTAAAAATTATATAAGGACAGAAAGTACAACATGGTCTTGTTTTTAGTCTACCCAGATGATAATGGATGGTCTTGTTAATTACAATAATCATGATTCATAAGAATACAGCAAACAAAATATTAGCAATTCAATGGGATGCATGGTTTGGAGCAATGAAAAAAATCAAGGGTAAACTCTTCAGAAAATAAAGAAATGAATAACTGGTGACCTTCTCGAAATAGAGAAGGGAAAATTCCATCAGGAGATGTAAGAACTGGTCCTTCTGGTAATCCCTCTCCATTCTGTAATTATCAAAATCAAAAGTAAAAAAAGGGCGAAGCCAAATTAATGAACGAGGAGACAAAAAAGTGATAACTTAAGTCAAATTTTCTTTTCATCGAATTACCTGCATAAGATTAAACAGGAATTGTCTAGTGAGATAGGCCTGTGAAATAGCACGTGCACTTAGGAAAAGCAAATGATATCCATTCTCCTGCAGCAAAGAGGAATTGTCTAATCATGATGCACTCTTATGCTATAATGAGTTAGAAATGAATACTCCATCCCAAATTTATGTGGTGGTGTTTGACAGGGCACGAAGCTTAAGAAAGAAACACTGACTTTTTGAGGCTTATGGTCTAAAACATGTCATCGACATTTGTGTGGCTATAAACCATCTCATTAAGGGTAAAATAAGAAGTTTAAAGTCAAATTGTTTTTAAATAAGAAAGCATGTCATTCTTTTGAGATAGACTAAAAAAGAAAGTATGCCTCATAAATTGGGATGGAGAGAGTAATATATTAACATAGAAGAAGTGTAGAAACATTTCAACCCTTAGCAAACAGAGGGGAAAGGGCAGAAAATATATTTATGATATAAAAGAAACATTCTTACGATCAAAACTGGGATCTAATGACAGATTACTTGCCAGAACTACAGATATAGCAGACGCAGAACGAAGTTTGAATAAATCTCAAAAGAAAGGGAAGAAGAGAAAACAAATGAAGTCTACAGACCTTGATAGCTGAAAAGAGATGTGCAACGCCTATCTGTGACCAATCCATCCCAACCAAAGGCATGAACTGTCCTAGAACATCAGATCTGTTTAATTGACAAAAACATCACACATCATACAGGCACGAGGAAAGGAGGGGATATGACCTTTGCAATATAAAACATCTATATTGTTTATCATATATCAACCAGCTCAAATAAAAGTCTAACTTTCTTGTTCACTAAGGAACCAAAGGGTTGAACCAACAGAAGTTTAAAGAGGAGACAAGGACCAGCATAGAAAAGTCTGAACATTAGATATCTGATTTAACAAGTTGGAAAATGTAAACCAATTTCCACTTGTTTCAATATATCATCTCGGGTTACATATATTTCAAGAGAAAGAATGACTCAACCTAGAAGAGTTGTAACTTAAATTCTGCCTTCAAAAAGGAACCGTTACGTATTAGTAGAAGTGACCGCAGAACTACTATGAGCAGCTATAGGGTCTTCTAGTCAGTAGTTAGTTGGGGAAATAGGTAGTCAGCTCCTATTCTACGCT
>JACEIK010004081.1:14942-26676 GCA_018107945.1 Datura stramonium
TTAATATAATATTTTACTTATATATCGAACACAAGAATATAAGTAAGAAACAACTTATTTCCTTAGAAAAATATTTTCCACGAAAACCATTTTTCCTTGTACCAAACACACCCTTAGGCGTCACTCCATTCTGCTTTGATCCTGGGCCCACACCTAGACGGCCGCCTCCACTGCATCCGTTGGCGCGATAATTACTGTACTTTTAAGCTTTATCAACTTTAGTTTTATACATATGGAAATTTATCACTACCACATTTTCTAATATGAGATTATGAAAATGTAAAATAGTAAATATTCAACCTTAATTATTCAAGTTTCAAGACAAGTTTACAGAAACTACAGAAGGAACCGAAATGAAGTGCTGTGAACTGTATAGTGGATTCTATTACATTACAGAAATTGACATCAATGCAGCCTGACTTCTTCATTTCAAAGAATCAAAAGCAGTAAACATTAAGCTGTTAAGCACAATAGTCTCCAGAACAGCAAACTACCTTTGTAATCAGAAGATTTCCAAGAATTTAATTTGAAGCACACATGGATGATAAATTTGAAGATTTGCTGTCCTCACAAATATATAATACCTGCTAATATGTTGCACTAGTTGAAACATATGAACACCTCTCTCATGCCTTTAAGCTGCCAACACCTTCTCCTAACTTCAAATGATTGTGTCTAAGACAGCCTGTGCCTACCCATCTATTCCATTATGTACATGAATCCTCCCTCTGCTGAGTTTCGAACCTTGGCATTCTATGGTCCTCATTCCAGCTTCATTGACCGCTAGACTGCATCCTTTGGTGAGGTAACCTTTTACAATAGGAACCACTGCGTAAAGGTGCACCACGACAGATGAAACTACATTATGCAGGTTGTGGAGTGCTTATTCAGTTCTTCTTGCCTTTGTGCTGCCAACATCTTTTATAACCTTCCGAAGGTTCCTTCTGCAAAAAGAACCATTACGCAATGTTGCTCCACAAGCGGGAGGATGATTGACTGATGGAATGTCTATATCCCAATGCTTTTTTACGCTACTAATTTTGGCAGCTGGACCTGCAAATAAACTTGGTATTTCAGCTCCTAATTGCTTAGAAATGGGCTCTTTAACCCTCATACCCTTATGTCCTTCACACCGCTTTCTTCCTACTGCAGGTTGCCTGGTGCAGAAACTACCATCATTTAAGTGAACTCCACATATGCCATTGTGATTCTGGTGGATAAGAAAATTGGAGAAATCTTGAGAGTATTGTGTATCCGCTCTACAAGATAAGATCTGCTGATAATAATTACTAGAAGAATTCATGTATTCCAGTATAGGATTGTGGGTACACTGGCCAATTTTGTCTGTCATTGGCTGAGAAATGAAGCCTCGATTTCTCCTTCCCTTGTGCTCCAGGCATCTTTTGTTTCTCTGGAATGGTTTTCTTGCACAAGGAGCACCATTATCCAAGATAACACCACAAATTGGAGCATTTTCCTCACCTCTACTTTTGCAAGGTCTTGTACTCTCATTTCCTTCTGCAATCAACTTCGAATTTACACTGTTTACCTTCATTCCCTTGTGCTCAGCACATCTTTTATTTCCTCTTATTGGAGGCCTTATACAAACAGATCCATGACCTAAAGCCACACCACAAATAGCATTTGGATCACCATTTACACCATAGCTCAGTGAAACTATCCTCGGCTGCGATCGCCCAAATTTGAAAATTTGGGGAAGGAAGCTTTTGAAACTATCATGAAAATCAGATCCATTCTCCAATAAGAAGCGCTCGCATGCTTTGACTCTGATGCCCTTTTGTTTCTCAAGGGACAATTGAAGCTTCCTGATGAAAGCAGGAAGACGAGTTGCTCTTGAAATGCCATCAAGCTTCCGGAGGACATCATTGTGGCGACGCACACCATTACTTCCTTTATTCCAAGCATAATCAAATTTGTCAAGCAGCTGGGCTTCAGTTCTCTCAGCATCTTTATTGTCATTCATCTGTTAAATATTAAGAAACATTGCCAAAACCATTACGGATCCTAGTGACTGAGGTACTTGAGGTAAAAGTCAATACTGCATGCAATTACTTTCACTGAAACATGCTTAACTGGGCAACTGTATGGCTAGCAGACAGCACACAATGAGCTCTCAGACAACAGAACAAAATGAAGTATTGAAAGAGAAAACTCAACTTGGCCTTTTAGTGTATCCATCTATAGCTTCGGGAAAGAACCTCATAGTAGTAATTTATCAACAAGATTACAGAGTAAAACTAGGAGAGCTTTAATCTGAATGCCAAATAGACTGACTAGTGGGCAACAACTAATTGCAATTTTTGTCAAGGAAAGTAACATTAAAAAATCTAACTTCACATTTATCCAAAAATTGAAAAGAACACTTTTACTTATAACTAGCATGAGTGAGCGAGAAACAACCTTTTGCATTTCAATATCTAACAGGAAACCACAAATTAACACATTTGCAAGTTGTAGACAGGAGAAATATGTTACTTACAGGCCCCCACCTATAAGCAATAGAGAAGCCTCTTGAGAATGTTTCTGTAAATAATCCTGCTCTCTTTGAAGCAGATACATTTTCATTGATGTGCAGCTCACTATTGGAGCAGCCATTCTCTAAATGAGCTCCTTCACGGCCATATCGCTGCAACCTAGTCCTAACATTTTCAGATTTTCCAACATATACAGGAACAATATAATCAGGGTCAAGTCTGCTAGTCTCTCGCCCAGCTTGGTGCCGTGAAACAGCTATTCCCAGTTCATAAACTCCAGAGCACGAGGTGCAGTTTGGCAGGTTCTGAGTCCTATATCTCTCTGTTCCTTCCTTTCCCAGCAGATAATCCTCCCAATCATTAGGCCCAATTAGAATCTGGCAGTAAAACACTCATGATGAATCAGAAGAACAATAGGTAAGTAGCTAAACATAGCTTCATATAATTCATTATCTTTCCAACTTGGAGAAAAAGATTTAAGCTTTATCACATCTCAAAAAGTGTATTCTTTTTGTTTTTTGCCACTTTGGTACATAGGAGAAAACCCAAATTTTTTTATCTTCTGTAATGGGATATTCCTTGCAAATATGCTTGATGAAGAGGACTTATCTACCCGGTTGGTTGTTATTTTTAACATCAAATTCTGTGATAGAGATGAAGAAGAATGGCAGTTAATCAAAAATTCTTTGCCTTCTAGTCACAAGTTGGTTTGGCCATTACTACACTTCTACTGTAAGGTCCTACATTTATCTTTTCCTCTAAAGTTAGATAAAGTTCCAGAGATTCTACTACTTGTAAGTTATTTCTCCATTTCTTGCCTTCTATAATAATGATTTGAAAAACTCGAAACAGTAAAGGAAAGCTCCAGATCTAAATCTAAGCAACAAAAGCTAACGAAAATGCGCAACTCTTCAAACAATTAACGATCAAAAAAATATGGGAACAAAAAGTGAAAGAGTTTGGATGGAACCTTCCAATCGGAGAAAGCCGAATCGTGTTTTGTGCGCTTACAGTCTTCTCTTTTGAGCCGACCGGTGAAGGATCTGTCAGCAGCTGCCATTGAGGTCCTTCACTCAATGCCCTCTTCAGCTGCAGTGCAGTCAAGTTATTGACAATTTTGTTTAGGAGAAAAAGGGTCATTTGCCTTCCTCCTACTTTGTGCTTGTTTTCTATTTTAATTTATAAATAATTTTTTAAATATTAAAATTAAAATGAACTTATTTAGAGGGAAAAAATTCTTTTAAAAAAAAATTATTATTATCAATATCTTATATTAGGTGGATATTCATTGGATAAACTTATGATTAGATGAGCTTGCAATCACATAAGTGAATATCTAAGTTAGGGTTAATCTTACCCAATATATAGAGGAGTTTTCCATTCATTGTAATTTATCCTACAACCCCTCAAGAGGATCCCTCAAGAGAAATAAGAATTACTTTCTCTTGTCTTTTTCTCTACAATATTCTTCCTCTTGCTTTATTATTTCATAATACATTATCAGCACTAGACTCTACCGTCTTAAAATTTGAAGGTTAAAGTATTATTTTTCTTTTCCTTTTAATATGGTCAATATTACGAAACTTGAGTTTGTTGCCCTTCAATGTTTGGGCAAGAACTATCTTTCATGGGTGTTGAATTGTAATACCCCGGAAGTGCCTAAGAGTATACCCGAGAAGCTAAAATGCAGAACTGCTGAAAGTTGGGGAAAAGTTGCAGGACGGGAGGTACAATGTCTCGTGGTATGTAACCACGAGCTGTTGTTGGAAGTCGTGGGTTCAGGTGTTCAGGTGGCAGTGGAGGCAACAATTGATGTAGGGGATGGGCTTAGCAGTTGGGGAGTTTAACGGGTCATGCAACGACCCGTGGTGGCTTGCAACGACCCCTTGTGAAGAGTCGTGGTAAGGGAGCCCAGATCTCCAGTGGAAAATGACAGATGGGAACCACGACCCGTTGTATCTTACAACGAGTAGTGGTGAGACTCGTTGAATAGAAGTCCAGAGTCTCAGAAGAAGGAAACAACGACTGAAGGAACGACCCTTTGAAACTTAGGGCGACCCGTCCTGTATGTCCGTGGTTTGATTCCAAGATATGGATTGGGGCAGTGCTTAGCACGGGCTGATACCACGGGTCGTGGTATCTTCCAACGGCCTATTGGTTCGTCCGTTGTTTGGTCCAGTGGGCAATTTTCTGCGTAATCAGTAAGGATATTTCCGTCATTCCTTCATCCTAAGGCGCTATACTACGTCGTTTTAAGCTCGTTTTAGTGGGTTTTTAGCAGGAGAAAACCTATTCTAAGTGTGTTCCTTACATGCATCCAAGTTTATAAAATTTAGGAGGTAATCAAGAGCTTCTCTAAGGGATTCTTCTTCCAATTTCTCCTTGGGCAATCAGTGAGGTGGTAGATTCATCCTTCCCAGGTATGTAGGGATTTAGAATGGGTGATTTCTTCCACACCCATGCCCAAAATTTTAAATTTAATCATGAATCCTCATATTCAATTCCATGAGGTTTTACCCAAATGCATAAAAATGTGATTTCTCCTTATGGGTTTGATTTAATTGAGTTTTAATTGTTGAATTATGAATGATGGGTAGGTTTTATATTATTTTCTTGAAAATTTTATTTCAATTTTTTTTAAAATCTAAAATGATGAGAGTTCATGAAAGTTATGATTTATGATGAATATTCAATATTTTGAGTTTATTGGTGACGGAAAAGATGATTCAAATTACTCATGTTTATGAACTTATTTTTGAAAGAATTGAGTATGTCAAATTTTTGGGCAATGCCCACATGTTGAAGAATGATTTACGATTTATGAAAGAATTACATGATTTATCGATTTATGATGTTGGCCGATGAAAAGGGCCTTTGATTCTTGGCTAAGCATGTTTTTAAAGGGGATCAATGATGATAAATGTTATATTTTAGCCAATGAATTTTAAAGCATGATGTTATTGATTTATGTATGAGCCTATATGCAAGTTTTTGGGAGTCGTGTCTAGCACCGAGCAGCCCGACGTTCAAAGGAATATGCTGGCGTCTCATAACCACGTACCACTGTGGGTTTCTAATGTTATATATTGTATTGATACCGATCCCCTCAAATGTGATATCACGCCTAATGTACGACCCTCGCATGGCAAGCCAGGGTCGGCTCTGCCCACTTGAGTGAGATAGTTGGGGCATTACGAAAGGCTCTACCATGATGGTGTCGGTTATGACGAGTCCTCCCATTGTTCCGCATTTCTTATGCATTGTTATATTTATGTTATTGGCTCAAGTTATGTTTTGATAAAGTTTGTTTACGATTTTGATAATGAATGATTTATGAATGATTTGAAAGTCTTGAGCCTTATGTTTACTTACGAAGTTTATGATACAACCATGATGTCCTCCTCCTATATTTATTTATGAGTTTATTTTACTTTGAATGTTTATTTTATTTACATTGCATACTCGGTACATTCCACGTACTGCCCGCATACTTTCTGTGTTGTATCGTTTTGTGATACATGGTCCGGATCTCAGGTTCATCCTCATCCCTAGTCCATCTCAACTCACGCTCTCAGATTATTGGTGAGTCCTCATGTTCCGAGGACGTTTGACGGACTTTTATGTTATCTTGTGTTTCCGTACTATTCGAGTTAGTTGGGGATGTTGTCCCATCAACCCATCGTATGTAGTAGAGGCTTTCAGACAATATGTAGTACTCAACTTATGTGTACATCTAGTATTTCCTGATGTTATACTATGGTTATGTCTCTGTTACATTTTATATTTAGTATTCCGCTTATTTAAATAAGAATAGTTGTATGCATGAGCCATGGGTCAACTTGGGGTCTCTCGGGGTCCCTTGTCCTGTGTCTACGATCCGGGTATACGCTCGAATCGTGACATGGATGCTGAAATTCATTTGGATGGAATGGGTCTTGGAAACACCATTAAAAATAAAAATAAAGCATCAAACTAAGATCGTGCCAAGGTTGTGATATTCGTGCATCATCATCTTGACGAAATTCTGAAAATTAAATATCTCACGATTAAGGATTCGCTTGTTTTGTGGAATAGCCTGAAAGGAAGGTATGACGAACTGAAGATGGTCATCCACCCAAAGGCACGATATGATTGGATGTATTGAGATTTCAGAACTGTAAGTTTGTTCATGAGTACAACTCTGCAATGTTCAGAATTGCTTCTTAGTTGAAACTATGTGAAGAGTCTATTAATGATGTCGATATGATGGAATATGTGGCAGTACACAAAATTAATTGAGAGCTCCGGAAAAGATAATATGTTACTACCAAAAGGAAAGAAATTATTCATAATATGGGCATAATGACAAAATCACATGCGAAAGTAAACTAGAAGTTTACTGAAATAAAGATAAGTTGGCATAACCGGTTGGCCATCCCGGTTTAAATGTGATGCAAGAATAATTGAGAATTCACGTGGTTATATATTGAAGAAATAAAAGATTCTTTAAGATTTCTCTTGTGTTACTTGTTCTCATGATGGAATGACCATTATATCAGCTAAGATTGAGATTATATTCTCTGAAATTTTGAAACTTATAAAAAGGTGAATATGTGTTTGTTCACCTGTCATGTGAACCGTTTGCTATTATATAATTTAAAAGATGCATCTTATGGTATGGTCACATGTGCTTTGATATCAACTTGCAATTGATTTTTGCAAGGTTGTTTGCTCAAATTGTTAAATTAAGAGCACAATTTCAAATTATAAAATCATGTTGATAATGTTGGTTCATATCTAAATTGGTTTAGTAGAAATTATAAGCCGACAATTATAGTTAAACCATCAATTACGAGAACAAAACTCCCAAATAAAATTTGGTATGAGATATATTTATTTAACATGTAGCAACATTTGAATGCACCAAGCCAACAAGGTCCCCCTATCACAATTGGTTTAGGGTCAGAAATCAAATAATTCCATCTAAAAATTTAAATGTACAATATATGATTCAATTGCTCCACCATAACGCATAAAGACGGGTCCCTAAATGAGGTTGGGGTAAATGTTAGTTTTCCTGACATTAAGGGGAGAAAACGATTAGCAGCTGAAATTGTGTGTGGGATGACTTAGCTAGATCCTTGAAGAAAAAATGTGAACATAAAGTTCAAAAGATAATTCACTTGTAAAATATTGCAAATCAATTGTTAGGTGTGTTTGTTGATCCTATAATTCAGTTGCAAATTCTCTAATGAAAATTAGAGTCCTTAAAGGACAAGTCTATCACACGCCTGAAGCATGATAGATCATTCGATTCTAGAAATAAAAACTCCTTGAATAAGGAGAAGAGCAAATGATCATGATGGTCAAAATAATGAGGCAAGTGCTTTAAAAGGAGCACCACGATATAATACTTCATAAAACCTTGACAAAGGTTCAGGTACCTGAAATGATGAAGAATGAAGAGATCTTGATAAGTTATGTCATATTTGATTGATATAAAAGTGATCGTCGACGATACCTTTGATATAATGTAGTGCTCATTATTGTAAATGTTGACGAGGATCTTGAATTCAAATCTGCCAAAAAGTGTGGACAGATAAATAATTGGCTAAATAAAAATACGCAATTCAAGTATAATGTCAATGGGGGTATAAATAAATTCTTGTGTGAAAGATGAAATAAATAAAATCGTAAAATAGTACGACTTGTGTCTTGTGGTATAAAAGTTTTTCGCAAATCCTGACATTATTATATGGAGTGGTCCTTCTATAGTGGATGCAATAATTTTAAGGTTGCTCATAAATCTAGCAATACATGAAAAACTTGATATACGTATAATGATATATATAGACAGTGAAGGATATATGAAAATCCTTGAAGGATTTAAAAAGTTTTAAAGCGATTTTATTGAATATCCCAATAGCTGTGAGATCGCTTAACGTGAATAAAGATCAATTTTGATCTCATAAAAATGATTAGAAAGTACAGTACTTTAGTGCAATTGGTGTACTTATATATCTTGCTATTACTATTCATGAGATAATATTTTTTATAATATGCAGGAAAAATATAATTTTACTTTTATTAGTAGAGATACGAGTGAATGAAAGTACTGATATGAGATTATTATTTCTAACCAATATTATCAAATGATTTTTGGTTATGCAATATAGGAAAGTTATTTAATTTTATATGAAGATAATGCAGCATTCATAGCAAAACTAAAGAGAGGATTCATAAAAGGAGATAGAGCGAAACACATTTCGCTAAAGTTTTTCTACACACATGAGTTCTAAAAGAATGGTAATATCAACGTGCAACAGATTCGTTCAAGTGACAATATGACTGATTTATTCACCAAATCTCTTCCAACTGCAACTTTTAAGAAAATGGTACACAGGATCGGGATGCAAAGATTCAAGAATGTTTTCATTAAGGGAAGTTAATACGCGTTGTACTCTTTTTCTCTTGTGAGGTTTTGTCTCACTGAGTTTTCCTTGTAAGGTTTTTAATAAGATAGCCAAAATACGTATTATTAGATATATGTACTCTATTTCCTTCACTGAATTTTTTTTACTGGGTTTTTCTAGTAAGGTTTTAATGAGACACATTATCTATTAATGAACATACAAGGGGGAGTGTTATAAATATACTATATTAGGTAGATATTCATTGGATAAGCCTACGACTGGATAACCTTATGATTGGATGTGCTTGTAATCAGATAAGCTCTTAATGTGTATTTATATTATAGTGAATATCTAAGTTAGGGTTAATATTCCCTATAAATAGAGGGATTTTCCATTCTTTGTAATTCATTTGTTTAATCCCTCAAGAAAAATAAGAATCACTCTCTCTTCTCTTTTTCTCTACAATATTCTTCCTCTTGCTTAATTATTTCATAAAAATTATATATAGGAAATTTTTTGTGAGTAAATCTACGAGACATGAAACCGGCCAGCTGCTTCTTTTGAAGGTTGCTTAGAAGCAATTGGTTTTGTTTGTTGCTCGGTAGAAACTTGTTTTATCTTTTAAATTTGCTTGTCGTTGTACCAGCGCTAATTTATTTTCACTCGATAGAGTGAGGGTTGGAAGTTGTGTCGAATCCGGAACCTCCGTTGCCTTCTTTTTTCTACTCATTTTACCTTCCCTGCAAAACCTGTCTAGTAAGAAAATCTGAAATAGAGTTGGAGCTCCCTTTGATATATTCTATGTCAAAATCAAAAATCGACAAAATAGCTTGCCATCTAGAAAATATATGTTTAGAGTCAAGATTTTGAACATCTTTTTGTAAAACAGATTTTGCAGCTTTACAGTTAATTCGTAATAAATATTTTTGGTTTAACAAATCTGCTTGAAATTTTGAAATGCACAAAATAATTGCTAAATATTTTTTAATTGTTGGATAATTTTGTTGGGCCTTATTCCAATGTTTTACTACAAATGCAATAATATGTTCCTTAATCATTTTTCTCTATTTTAAAATGTCACCATAACCAATGTCTGATGCATTTGTTTCGACTATTTAGAATGCAGAGGGATCAGGAAGAGATAGACAAGGAAGATGCTTAATCTTCTGCTTGATTTTATTAATAGCATTGGTGTGAACATGGGTCCATGAAGGCGGAGGCTT
Organism: Datura stramonium; assembly: GCA_018107945.1. Lineage (NCBI taxonomy): Eukaryota > Viridiplantae > Streptophyta > Magnoliopsida > Solanales > Solanaceae > Datura > Datura stramonium. The sequence continues at coordinate 25,053 of JACEIK010004081.1, forward strand.
TTTCAATCTATCATGGAGGGGTCTTAGCAAACTGCTAATCCCTAGAATAAAATCTGCTACATTATTAACACACCCCAAGAATCTTTGCAGTTTGTGTTTTGTCTAAAATTTGATCGAGATATTCATCAGAAAATTGGATAGATCTTTGAATGGGGATGATAGTACCCTGTTGGATATTATGCCCAAGAAAGTGGATGTTAATTTGAAAAATACTATACTTGATTTGGACAAGACTAAGCCATTTTCTTTGATTACATTGAAGAAAGTTTTTAGGTGCTTGAAATGCTGATCAATGTTTGTGGAGAATACCAAAACATCATCAATGTAAACAATTATGAACTTTGAGAAGGGATTGAAAATGTTATTCATTATTTTTTGGAATTCTGAAGGGGCATTCTTTAGTCCAAAGGGTGTGACATTCCATTCATATTGCCCGAATGGTACTGTAAAAGCAGTTTTGTATCGATCTCTTGGATCAATTTGGATTTGCCAAAAGCCCGACTTTAAATCAAATTTTGAGAAAATTGTGGCAAAAAGACTAAAATAGCCAACCTGAAGTCAATGTTCTCTCAAAAGAACAAGATCTTCTCCTAGAGGTTATAAGCGGCTTACAGGATCCAGACCAAAAAAGACATTATCTAGATCAACTCAAAAAGACTCTAGATGACCCTACACATCTTCCTCCAACATTTTTTTCTCATCCTCATATAGCAAACACCTACAATATCACTGATGTTTTGAACAGATTTCCTTCTAGAAAATCAAAGGTAGTAACTATTCAAGATCTTCAATGAAAAATAGTACTCCTTAAGAAAGAAATCTGACAAATCAAGGCTAGGCAAGAACTAGATCGGATTGTCCTTCAACAATTCTCTACCATGGATGATCCTCCTAGACAAATAAAAGTTGAACAACCAAATCATGAGACTGAACAAGGAGACTTTATCAATTATCTCTGTAGAATCTCCATCAGGAGATGGCATACTAGGATAATCTTAGTAGTCAATAAATCATTCATTCTAGACACTATTGCCCTTTTTTATACTGGTGCAGACCTCAATTGTGTCCAAGAAGGACTTATCCCAACCAAATACTTTGAAAAATCAAAGAGGCCCTTAGAGCTTCTAATGTCAATAGATTAGGAATCAACTACAAGCTCTCTGATGTCGAAGTAAGATCTTCCATAGGAAATTCTACTTTATCAGCTTCTACCTCATTCGTACGAGTGAAAGATATAACTAATCTTGTAATTTTGGGCACTTCTTTCATTAAAGAGTTCATCCCGTTTCGGGTCACTCATCGAGGAATCGAAATCGAATACAATAACATTTTCCTTCCTTTTGACAAACCCCCAGTAAGAAGAATTTGTCTACCTTGAAGCGTAAGGAAGCCCAGATTAACTTCCTCAAGGAAGAAGTAGCTTTCCACAGGTTACATCAGCTACTTCAGGAACCTCTCCTTCAATCAAAAATCAAGGTCCTTGAAACACAAATTCAAAAAGAACTCTGTGCAGTTTTACCCACAGCCTTCTGGAATCGCATAAAACACATGGTTAAGCTTCCTTACTAACTTGTTTTTGATGAAAAAATAATTCCTACAAAAGCTCTCCCAATACAAATGAACC
>JACEIK010004081.1:121409-136298 GCA_018107945.1 Datura stramonium
TCCAGCATAATACTAAACTTCCGAGCCACTAACGGTGTAACATAGGACAAGGTGGATCCTGGATCTATCAACACATAAGCAGGATGAGAGCAAATGTTCATCATACCTGTCACAACATTTGGTGACGACTCTGACTCCTGTGGCCTCGGTAGTGCATAAGTACGGTCTGGGCTGGCACCTGAACTGGAGGCCCCTGATCTGCCTTGACCTCTGCCGGCTGAAACTGAGGTCCTACGCCTTGCCGGGGATGCTAGAGCTTGTGATCCTACCGAGGACCTATCGTGTTGATCCCGGTCACCCTGACCCCTAGTTGGACAATTCCTCATTTGGTGACCCTCCTGTCCACAAATGTAGCATGCTGTGGAACCATACCTGCATGCTCCAAAGTGGCGTCGACTGCAAATAGGGAAAAGTGGTATTGTAAACCCACTCTGCTCCACTTCCCAATGCTACTGTGAACCTACTGCTCGCGACCTTTCACCGGGCTCTGGCTTCCCTCGGCGACTAGATCTGCTTCTCTACCGCTGCGGTGGAGGCGGGGGTCTAGGCGGCCTATCTAATAACTGTGGCCTAGGTCCTCCCAGGGACTCCTCCTGTAATTCACCCGTTATGTCCCTGCGGCGCTGCTCCTGACTTGACCTCCTAATCTCCCATTGCGGCTGTCTAATACCCTCAATATTCTGAGCAAAATCCTGCACATGGGCGATATCCATATCCCCTCGCAGTGTGGCTGTGATGTAGGTCTCAACATATTCCGGGTTCAACCCCATAATAAAGCGGTGTAGCCTGGATGGCATTGTGTCCACAAAAACTGGCGCCTATCGAGCCAAGGAATCAAACTGCATGACATTTTCCCAAACACTCATCGACCCCTGCTCCAAGTGTAGGAACTGATCAACCCGGGCCTGTCGAATCTCCCGCGGTAGGTAATGATCCAAGAAAGTTGGGCCAGGTCGGAGGGGAAACATCTCTCCCCCTAGACCGTTCCCAACTCTCATACCACAGCACGACGATGTCCCATAGTCGGAATACCACCAACTCAACCGACTCAGTGGGTGTAGCATGCATCACCCTGAAAATCTTCTACATCTGGTCTAAGAAGTCTTGAGGGTCCTCGATCCGATCTTTCCCTATGAATTGCGGGGGACTTAGTGCTAGGAACTCTCGAACCTTGAGCTATCAGGCCCTCCTAAGGATTCTGCAACTATAGGTGGCACCGTCTGGCACTGAGCAACCATCATTTGGGCTAGCATAACCACCGCGCTCCTGACCTCCTGGTGGGATGGTACGGGTATAAAAACTGCCGGAGGCTGTACCGTCACATCGGTTGTCCCAAGCGGCTCCTGACGTGGTGGAGACTGCTGGGGAGGTTGAGATGATACCTCCGTATCGTCCTCAAATCGGGTCGATTCTGACCGAGGCTGAGGCACCCTTCTGGTGTCCGCTCCTGCTGCTACATCTAGCCTCCTGCCTATCGTAGGGTGTCGCTGGTCCGACATTTCTCTATAAGCAAAAGATTATAAGGAGCTTAGGGACTCAACCCTATACTGTACCGCTCTTTAGCATGACTGAATAAGAAGAAAGAGTAACCATCCTATCATGCCTTGCTGCCTCCTGCCTATAGTATGTGGTGCACAACACATCCATAGACAAGACTCTACTTAGCACAGCTTGCAGACTCCCTGGAATATGACCTTCTCTAATACCAAGTTTGTCACGCCCCACCTTGGGAGGCATGACTGGCACCTGGTGTCCTACTAGGACCTGAACTGCTAAGCTGACTGAGCCTAAGCACCTCTGGTGCAGGGTTGACTCCAACTCTAGAATCAAGAAAACAACGGGCTATATAGCGACTATAAATACAACCCTCGGCCAACAAGGCCTATAGCCACCTATGAAAATAAACAGCTAACCAGAGACAAATAATCATAGGGATCCTATGCGGGTCGACAAGGCCACCATGATATCTAGTTATAACTGGAAAGTAAAATCAGATGCTAAATTGAACTATGACCGACAAGGCCGCCAATCAACAGCTAAACCGGGCCCCACACGGCCAACACACATAATCTAAAACACATATGGGCCCCACACGATCGATATCATCTAACCAGAGGGAAGTAGCACAATCTGCAAGACTCTAGAAGTAATAAGATGGTTGGGACAGGGCCTCGACCTACCCATACTGTACAAAAAAAAGAAGTAAACCTCTATCACACAAGCTCCGAAAGAAGGGAGATGACGACTCTGTACGGCTGACTAGAACTACAAGGGACCTGTTCCTTGTCTATCTGCACCTGCAGGCAAGTAATGCAGCGCCCCAGAAGAGGGTGTCAGTACCAAAGGTACTGAATATGTAAGGAAGTAACTTTAAATAACTAAAAGTAAGAAATAGAACTGACAATAACTGAAGTAAAGAAAACGGACTGAAGATGACTGAAGTAGTGAAATCAGGGATAAATATAACTATAATAAGGAGGGTAGGGGTCATACCTGAAAAATGAGGCGTCTTACTGTCTAACTATCAGTAACTAAAGAAAACATAAACCTCACCTGGGCCCCATAAGTTGGAAGGTACAATTAGCATAGAGTAACCCACCTGGGCCCCCATTGGCCCTAGTGAGTACACCTCAATATATATACCCCTATCCAGGTCATACTGAGTCAACTACCAGCTATAGCCTCCTGCCGATCCCCTGGGTCTGCAACTAGGCCCGCTCAGCCCCTAACTGTAGTTGTGCCTTAGTCTGGAGAACTCCTGATATCTACACCTGGGGCGTAAACGCTCGGCGGGGGTGTGTATAAGGCCAACCACGGCATATGAGGATCTAGATCCCCATATTCCTCCCTTGCGGACGGCATGCAGCTCCGTAGAGCAACGTATCCTCACCCATGGCGGGCAGCGACACAACTATTAACCCTGGCGTGGTCACGGAAGCTATACAGGTGTAATCCAGCCCAAAACAATACAAATTACGGGCCTCAACTAACAGCAACGACTATACATGATAACATACTCCTAACATGCCTTACTGGGATTCATATTGGACTACTATGCTGAAGAAACTAACTTGCCGAAAGAAAATGCCTTAACATACCTCGTTCGCTGTTTATCGATTAACTGGCGAGTTTCAGCTCGTGTTCAACTGCCCTTCTCAACTGTAATCATATTAACGGAAGAATAGGTCTACTTTATTACTATATTCGAAGAAAACGATATGTTATATATATATATATACTGACTATACTTCAACTTATCGAAAGACAATCAAAAACTCGTAATTTCTCGAGAATCTAGAAGGGAGAAATACTTACTTTAGGCATGTGATCATATTGACACTAGTTTGAAATAATTCCACCAACTTAGGCTTGGCGAGACGACGATTCGCAGGGTGTATTTTACGAAAATAACTCTGCAGCGATGCTCTCTGCAGCCTTATACTTCACTACCAGAGTTAATTTAGATTTGGATGGCGTTTAGTGGCGTAATCGGATGATTTCCAAATGTTTTCCCTCATTCTTACCTCTGCTGTCCGAGGTTATTTGAGAAATGAAATAACATCTAAGTATGAGGCCTTTATATACTTGAGGCGGCAGACAAGGCAACCTGGCACGCTGCCGGTTGCGCCAATTCTGCTCCGTGCCACTTTGGGTAACGTGGAGGGGGCTGCTCCATGCCACTTTTCTCCTCTGGGTAACTTGGTTCGGCCTCCTCCCGTGAAATCCCGACTTTGCACTCGTTCGGCCTTTCCCCGAACCCTTTCCTCGTACATATGGCATTCTAAAACTATTAACCAATACATGAATAGGTCGACTAAACATTAGAAACTTACAGGGTGTAACAACAGGAAATAACCCTATCATTCTATAATGCAACTAGGGTGCGAAACTCAACAAATTCTACAAGTCGGAGGTATAAACCTCGCACAATCCTTCACATATTTTAGGTAACCCAACATTAACCGTCATCCTTGTTTAATTCTAAGTGTCTACTAAGTAAGCCAACTCATATATATACCATACTCCTGACCCCCTGTTTTGAGGATATAGAAAGAAGTGGGAATAGTGTTGGCATGTCTGTTACCTGATAAGGTTTCTAGTGCCCCCGGAGGATGCTGGGGAGATTAAAAGACATCTCCTTTTTGCCTTCAAACTTGGTTGTCCCCTGATTGTGGCACCTCGCTGGTACCCTCTCCTGCTGTTGTAGCTAACTTGCTATTGACTGAAGTCTGTCCCATATCAAACATTATTCTAGACAGACATAATGATGAGAGCTTAGGGACTCAACCCTAGACAACTCGGCTCTACAGCACGATCTGACAAGAAGGAGGGGTATCCGTACTATCATGCCTCGTAGCCTCCTGCTTATAAAATGTGGTGCACAACACATTTATAAACAAGAATCTACTAACAAGACTTGCAGACTCCCTAGGATACAACTTTTCTCTGACACCAAGTTTGCCAACCCCCACCTTGGGAGGCATGACTGACACCTAATGCCATACTAGGATCTAGGCTAACCTGGCTGGGCATATGCACCTATGGTGCCTACCAGCGACTCAAAATGAAGAAAACAAACTGCTATATCTCAGGCGTAGTGTCACGCCCCGCCTTAGGAGACATGATTGACACCTAATGCCACACTAGAATCTGGGATGAACTGGTTGGTGCAGGCACTTCTAGTGCCTACCACTGACTCAAATTCGAGAAAATAAACTGCTATATATCCATTGTAAACACAACCTCGGGCCGACAAGGCCATGCAACACCTGTAAAAGAAAACAGCTAACCTAGTCAACATACATCAATAGGGATCATATGCGGGCCGACAATACCACCATGTTGTCTAGTTATAACGAAAAGGGAAATAAGTAGCTAGACTAGACCCCACACAGGCAACACATAAAATAGGATATACATGGGCTCCACACTGCCAACAACAACTAACTAACTGAATAGTGTAGTCTTCAAGCCTCTCAGAATAGAAATAATGGTCGGGACAAGGCCCCGGCCTACCCAAATGCTATATAAATGAAAGATTGTAATCTCTACAACCTGTCAACTACGAATGAAAGGAGCTGGCCAAACTGCTAACTCCAAACAACTGCCAATGAAGATCCTGAACTCTGTCTGTCTAAACCTACAGGCAAGTAATGCAGCGCCCCATAGTTAGGCGTCAGTACAATATGTACCGAATATGTAAAGCAGTAAATAAGCTGAATAAAAGTTGTTAAAGACTGAAAGTAGGTAGAAGGAAGGGGCAGAAATTAACCTGGATGTTTGCTTATTCATAACTTGCACCTAGTAAAGCACTACACGCATATAAGCTAAGACTGCATAATTACATATTCATAAGCTACAGCTAACAAGCAAGCATACAAACAAGAACCTAACCTGGCTCCCATAAGCCTGGAACATACAAGCAACACATAAATAGCCTACGGGGGACCCCATAAGCCTTGGAAAGTACACTTCAATCTATATACCCCTACCCGGGTTCCTACGACTCAACTGGTGCTATATCCTAATGGTGATCATAATCTCTAACAGTCTAGACTGAGTAGAGGGAGAGCTAGACTGGCCTAACGATACTCTGAATGTCATGCTAGGACAGTGGTAGCTCATAAGAGAATCATACTGTCGCGAATGATCAACTATCTAATTCCGTTTCTTAGGACAACTGTAAAGCTTCCACTTAGTCGGACATGCTCCTGAGCAGCCATCCCCTAACCTTTCACGGATAGCCTATTATAATTCTTAGCCCGAAGGTAGTACTGCACTAACATGGTTCTATTTCCTGAGACTTTAACTTGTTCTGTTTAGATTCCCTATATCTTTGCTAGAGGATTCCTAACTTCGTAGGTAAGTCTATCTGGACGTAGCCACTCACGGCAACCTGTACCTAAGTATCTTTTAAGCACAAGCTGGGCATTGGCCCCGCATTCAAATATTGATAAGGTTCCCTCCGTAGGGTACACCCGAGTCTATTTGACTCGTACAACTGAGATAACTTCCAGGGCCACCTGCATGATAAGCACTAAGTCAACTGAAACTAATCGTTACTGACAATAGCTAACAATGCTCCGCGTTGCACTCTGTGACACGTTGCTTGTTATTCCGGGACAAATTCCTACTATTATAAATAGCACACTTAGGTTTATTTTTACATATTCTGATTTTTACATATTCTGACTTGGTGGAGCAAGAACGGGTTACGTGCAGTTTTGAGGACCTAAAAATTTTATGTTTTTCTTTTCTTTCTTCTTTCCTTTTTCAATTGTTTGCATAATTTCCATTCATTTAATGATGTTCAATCCACAAATGAGTGGCTAATTCTCTTTTTTGCTGAGGTTATGAACTATTGTATTGAAATGTACTACATGATTATTTGGTACTTTCATCTTTTCTTCTATGGTTGTTCTATTTAATTCTTGTTCTTACTACGTTAATATCTCGCCAATGTTAATGTAACTAAAAAGTCCGGTTTCACTCTGAGAGGGCAAGAAATTGGAAAGTTGTGAATTAATAGGATATGATCTTTTCTTTGTTTGGGAAAATTGGGAATTGATTTACCTTCAGGATAGAAATATACCTGAAAGTCGTATTAGTCAAGTGGAATCGTTCTTTTGTATGGCTAGAACTTGAATTTCTCTTATCACAGAAATGAGGTAGAAGGTTCATGATTCTTAAGTTAAGCAACAGAGTTTTAATCCATAGGCATAAGTTCCGACTAGCAACCGGAGAAAAGATGTCCATGTATATCGATAATTGATTTCCTTTACATGTTCGCTTAGCCTCAAAGATGCTCACATTCATAGTTCGCATCAATCACCGTATTAAATATTTTACTTTAGTATAAAATTAGTTTCCAAAATATAAACACTCTTTTTTACACTGTTGTCTTCACTATCATAGCTTTAGTAAATTAACACTTGAAAATGTTTCACCCTGGGTAGTCCTGTCCTTGTGGGTTCGATATTCCGGTTCTTTGAAAGAGCCACTATATTATTGCACGCATCCGCATAACTTATGGGCTCATCAATAGTATTATGTGATAGGACGCCGGCGCCGCCTGTAACGCCAGCCTAGAGGCGCGACCTCCGTCGGCCGTAGGCCAAGACTGGCTGGCGCGGCGCGGCGCCCAGTGCGCTGGGCCTCCGATCCCAGCCTCCTGCTCGCTCGATGCTGTGCTCGCGTACTCATTCCCCCAAGCCTTTTTCTGCATGCATTGTACTCCAAAACTCTCAACGTACGCACGCATGCGTCGATTAAACACTATGAACTTACAGGATGTAACACTTAAACACAGCCTTGGGCCGACAAGGCCACACGACACCTATAAAAGAAAATTGCTAGCCCAGCCAACATAACAATAAAGGGATCCTATGCGACCGACAAGACCACCATGCTATCTAGTTATAACAGAAAGAAAACAGGCAGTCATATTCATACTATAGCCCACAAGGATGCTAACTATCTAGCTAAACTAGGTCCCACACAGCCAACACGTAAGATAATACAACATATATAGGCCCCACACGGCCAACACGTAAGATAAGACAACAAATATAGGCCCCACACGACTAACATGAACAACTAACTAGAGACTGTAGTCTTCAAGCCTCTAAGAATGAGAATATTGGTCGAGACAAGCCCAGGCCTACCCAACTGCTATACAAATAAAAGACAGGTATCCTCTACAACCTGACAACTCTGAATGAAAGGAGCTAGCTGATCTACTGACTCTGAATAGCTGCTAAAGGAGGTCCTGAACCCTGTCTATCTAAACTTGTAGGAATGTATCAGCGCCCCATAGTTGGACATCAGTACATTATGTATCAAATATGTAAGGAAGTAATAAAAGATGAATAGAAGTTGAAAAAACTGAAAGTAATCAGCGACAAGGGAAGAAGTTAACCTGCAAGCTTTCTTATCCATAACCTGCATCTAATAAACCGTTATACGAATAAGAGCTGAGACTGCACAACTATACATTCATAAGCTATATCTAGCAAGAAAGTATACAAACAAGAACCTAACCTGGCCCCCATAAGCCTGGAAGGTACAATCAACTCAGAGATAACCTACATGGGCCCCCATAAGCCCTAGCAGGCACCAATCAGTCTATATACCCCTATTGCTACCCCTGAGGCTCTGCAAGTACCTATAATTGAACACATTCGGTCTCTTGAGACTATACCGGAACCTTCTGGGCTTCTGTAACTTAGTTCGGGCCTTTTTGCCCCTGTGACTGTACCCTAAGCACATGAGGCTCTACGAAGGGTCTGTAATGCCGCTGTAGCGTAGAAGAAGTCCATAAGTAAATATACTTTAATATGGCCCCCTTAGGCTCTATCTTAGTCCTTACAAACAATATAGAGCCCGTAGGTAATTCAATAGTTCAGTAAGCAACACAACATCATAGCTCCGTAAGAAATCTATAGCTTTGTAAGCATTAGCAACATCATAGCTCCGTAAGTGGTTTATAACTCCAAAAGTAGTTCGTACAACTAGCAGCCTCTTAGTTATTCAAGGCGAGAGGCAGTACGAAACACGATCTACCCCAAATAGGGACACTATGTTACAATCTACAAACCTAGTCATTCAAAAGGTGCATCTGGCCCCTTGGGCCTAATTGCGACTTCTACTCTTACTCATCCCTAGCCTGGTCTATGTAGCTACCAACAAGCACAGTCTTTGTGCCTACACCTAACCAGAGGGCTCTAGTAGTGATCACATCATCCATCAACTTATATGGAAAAGGACAAGGTCCGGGTGACTTAAGAGATAGTCTAAAGGTCATGCTAGGGTAGTGATAGCTCGTAAGCGAACAGTAAGGTCGCAGGCGACCAACTATTTAGTTCCTTTGCTTAGAACCACTATAGACTGCTACTAAACAGTCAGCCCTAACTTCCTACAAGCAGTTTACTATAACTCTTAGCTTGAAGGTAACGTTGTGATACTATGGTTCTTGTCCCTTCGGACATTATCTTGGTCTGTCCAGATTTCACATGGCCCCTTTGGGCAATTCATGGCATCGTAGGCAGGTATATCTGGACCTAGCCCTCGCAGCAACCTGTACATAGGTACCTATACAAGTAACCTGGAGCGTCAACCCCACATCGAACTACTAATGAGGTTCCCTCCTTATGGTTCAACTGGTCTATCAGACTTGTAGCAACTAGTATGGTTTCCTGAGAGACCTGTATGACAAGCATTAAGTCGACTGGAACTAACGGTCACTGACAGTAGCTAATCATATGGCAAGTTTTCGCTCAGTTTGTGAGGCAACCCTGGTGCCATCAACTCGAGAATAGGCCCACCCTGTCTAGATTTTGTCCTTGGAGGCGTCAAGGTACTCCATTGGCCTCTGGGCGAGCTTTAATGACAATATAGGTGCGAAACTGAAAGTTATATCGCCCGACTACGCCCTATGCTGTCCAACTTAACCATTCAGGCCCAACAGCTTACCATAGACTTATAAGGCCTTGGCACGACAACAGAACATCAGAATACTTCTAAGTGGTAAATAGTGAAGCGGGGAACTCTCTATGGCGTACCCAGCGTTAGTCACACTTAGCATACCCCTTTCCCGATTAGGGATACTATAGTATTCTCCTAATATGTCTTTTAGCAGCTAACCACGACATACTTAATCATTATCTATTGGCAGCAGCTAATCACAACATATAAGATCATTATCTAGTTTCTTAGGCATAGGTCGTATCGCTATACGATGAGAATAACTTTCCAAAGAGATAAGCCTTAACATATCTCGAATGCTAATTCTCGTTCACCCAATAATGTCGACCAGGAGTTGGTAATTCCACTCAATTGTAGCCTTTACACTGAGAGAATAAGGCTATTTCAATAGTAGGAGTCGACAAACAACGATATCTTTCAATAATATTAACAATAATTTAACTCCTTTTAATTCGGCCGGGTACTCACAAATTCTCAGGAGTTTAGAAGGTAGAAATGTTTACCTATCACTTTAGTTGCTTAGGACTCAGTTAGAAGTGATTCTGAAAACTTTTACTCAACGGGGTTCAGGTACTCCAAGAAAATTTCCAAGAAATAACTCCGCAGGGATGTCACGACACGAACGGAGGCCCAAATCGCAACACGGGACAAGGAGCCCCGAGAGACCCCAAGTCGACCCATGGAATAAGCATATATCTAATTCAATAAATGAAACTAAATAATCAACAATATAACCATGGCAGAAGTCTAACTTAAACATAGCACCAAAATACACAATCTGAAGCTGAATACAACCATATGTCTGAAAAGCCTCTAAACATGACGAGTTGATAGGATAAGACCCCAACTAAGTCAACAATCTGAAACTGAAAGTACATAAGAAATTTGAATAGTCTAGTCCTTAGGAGATGAGAACTCACCAACAGCGAAGGTGCTAAATCTGAAATTGAACTATGAGTGGAGGTTAACCTGAGAGTATGCGGTCAGTACGTTGAATGTACCGAGTATGCAGGGTAAGTAAAATCTCTTAAGTAAGTAAAATCATTTAAATCCCAATAGGGCAGGGGATAGCTCACAAGGGAGGTCCCAAAGTCATAATGTATCAACTTACATTGGCGCGTAGTTCTGAGGCATAGAGTGATCGACCCTTAGCCTGCTCAATGCTAGACACTACTCCCAAAAACATGCATATGCTCTACCTTTTTATTCAATGAAGCTCAACATCATCAATTCAGAATCTCATAAATCAAATACATCTCAAAACTGAAATCATGAATACGAGAAGCTTTAGCTCAAAACATACCACAAGCTGAAAGAATATTGGGAGTCTTCTCTCGAAAACCATGTGGTAAGCTATGCATATGAAAAGATTTAACTCAAATCATACCACAAGCAGAAAATATAAGTGGGAGTCTTCTCTCCAAAACCATGTGTAAGCTTAATTCAGGAAAACAGCAATCGCAGTTAAACATGTGGCATTGCCCAAAGCTTTATCATACTTGAAAATACTCAATTCATATTGAAAACATGATTATAAACATGGGTAGCTTGAAAACATACTTTTCATCATAATATCTCACCATCATCATGCATTCATCACAAATCTCTTCTTTCATGAACTTTTCAACAATGGGCCATTTAATTCATAAAGCTAGGAACATGATTTTTAATTGAAAACATTATAAAACTCTCCCATGCTTCATAATTCATTGGTAGAAACATACTTAAACCATACTCATGTAAAGAATTAGAAAATTCATACATTGCGTGAAATTCATACATTGGGTTAAAACCCCATAGATTAGTCATAGAACATTCATGATTTAAGAGAGGGATTGGGCATGGGTGTGAAAGAAATCACCCATTCATAACCCTACATACTTGTTGGTAGCTGATTCTTACACTTCTTTGAGTGACCAATAGGAAATTGAAGTGACGTTGATGAATGCTAGGCTTGATCACCCTCTCTAGTCTTCTACCTTGCATGCATGAATGAATGAGGCCTTAAATGAACTTAACCCCTTTAAAAATCACTATTCATAACTCAAAACGACGTAGTTTAGGCCTTAGGATCTTAGAAATTACGGAAAAGCCCTTACTAAATTAGCAGAAAATAACTGCCAGATGGTCCCAACGAGGGACCTAACGACTCATTACCCTGGACCACGACTCATGGAGTCGTCCATGAAGTACTCTGCTCAACAGGTCTCTTGGGCTCATAAGGAAAGACATCACGACTTGTTACTGGGTGACCACGACTCGTGGTCATCACTCATGATGTACACTGCCTCAATACCAAGAATTCCTTAGCTAGCTGACCATGACCCTCCCCACGAATTGTGGGGACTGACCACGACTCATGGGGTCCTTCCGTCCAATACGCTGTCTCTCCTCTTCTCTTTTCCTTACTCACCCACCCCACAACTGACCTAACGACTCATGGGGCCTGACCACAAGTCATGGTCACGTCCATGGGATCCAACTTCCAAAATTTCAAATTCATTTCCTGACCTCTCCGCGAGTCACCTCACGACTCGTGGGCCCCTCTCACGAGTCTCCTCACAACTCATTTCGTTTCTAGTGCCAAATTATAGGTTTTTCTCCGTTTCAACTCCCAGGCCTAATCTTTGGGCTTCTGGGGCATAACAATCTCCCCTTTGGGAATATTCATCCTCAAATGCTGGAAAACATATATAAAAGCAGATAAATGCAATTATCATATTCAAATACTGATCATTTGAGCCGAAAACTGACGGAATGACTATCTCCAATTCAAACTACATAGCTAAACTGAATTCATGAATCATACATACATCCATATACATAAAATAAACTAGAGCACACGAACTGAACATGAAAACTAAATTGAGTTTTAGGTCAAAACTGATACCTCAAGATGGAACTGAGCCGATAGAGAATAAATGTGGGTATCTAGCCATAATATCCGCCTCGGCCTCCCATGTAGCTCCCTCAACATGCTGATTTCTCCATAACACTTTAATTGAAGCTACTTCCTTGTTCCTTAGCCTTCGAACCTGACGATCTAGTATTTCTACCGGGACCTCCTTATAACAGATGCTGTCTTTTACACCGACACTATCCATTGGGACAACTAGAGCCGGATCACCCAAACACTTCTTCAAGAGCGACATATGAAATACAGGATGCACAGAAGCTAATTATGAGGGCAACTCCAATTCATAAGCCACCTTGTCAATCCGTCTCACTATCCGGTATGGGCCGACATAGTGGGGACTAAGTTTCCCCTTCTTTCTGAACCTCATCACTCCCTTCATGGGAGACACCTTCACAAATACCCATCATCGACTTCAAATTCTAATTCTCTTCTTCTCACGTCAGCATAGGACTTTTGGCGATTCTGGGCAGTTTTCAACCTGTCCTTTATCAACTTAACCTTCTCCATATCCTCATAAATCGAATTTGGTCCTATCATCACTGCTTCGCCAACCTCAAACCATCCAATGGGCGACTTATACCTCTGCCCATAGAGAGCTTCGAATGGTGCCATCTGAATACTGGAATGATAGTTGTTCTTATATGCAAACTTGATAAGAGGAAAATGCTCATCCCAGCTACCTTTGAAGTCAATCCCTCATGCTCTCAACATGTCCTCGAGAGTCTGGATTGTCCACTCCGCTTGGCCATCCGTTTGCGGGTGAAACGCTTTGCTGAGCTTAACCTGTGTACTCAATCATTTTTAAAACGACTTCCAAAATTGAGAGGTAAATTGAGTACCTCTATCTAAAATGATGGATAAGGTCACTCCATGCAATCAGACTAGCTCCCGAATATATAGTTTGGCATAAGCCTCCGCCGAATCCGTTGTTTTGACCGGTAGAAAATGAGCAGCCTTGGCCAACCTATCTACCACAACCCAAATAGAGTCATATTACCGGCGAGTACGAGGTTAACCTATGATGAAGTCCACATTGATTTCTTCCCACTCCAAGTAGGAATGCTGATATCCTGAAGCACTCCTCCCAATCTCTGATGCTCAACCTTTACTTGATGACAGTTCGGACACTTTGCTACGAACTCTGGGATATTCTTCATCATTCCATTCCACCAATAGACCTCCCGTAAGTCATGGTACATCTTGGTGGAACCTGGATGGAGGGAATATCTAGATCCATGTCCAATTCTGTAGTTCACCAACATCTGGAACACATAGGCGACCCTGATACCGAAGCACACCGTCTCCCCCTTTGGAGAAGACCTCCACCTTCTGATTCTGAACGTCTTCCTTTAACTTTACTAAAATCGAGTCCTCATCTTGCCTAGCTTTTACATCAGTTACCAAAGACGATTCTTATCCATTCTGAACAACAACGCCGCCATCGGTCGGGTCAACCAATGTCACGACCGGAATGTAGTCCCAGATCGTAACATGGGACAAGGAACCGCGAGAGGCCCCAAGTCGACCCATGGCATAAGCATACATCTAACTTCATTCGTTATAGGCATAGAGGAAACGTAAGGATAACTATTACATATCATAATAAACAGAGTCACTTAGACATACACTAGCTGAGTACTACACACTGTCTGAAAGCCTCTACTACATACGATGGGTTGATGGGACAACACCCCCATCTAACCCGGAACAATATGAAATGTAAAATAGCATGAATCTCTATCTCCCAGAACATGAGGATGATCTAGATATAAGGATGAGCCTGAGAGTCGGACCGTGTATCATAAAATGATACAACATAAAAAGTATGCGATCAGTACGTGGAATGTACCGAATATGCAAGGTAAGTAAAATGGACATTTAAAATATGTAAGATCTCATAAATCAGCATAAGAGTAGGACATCATTCTCATATCAAAAATATCATAACATAATATATCATAAGGCTCAAGGTTTTTAAAGCATTGATAATACAATCGTAATCATAATCATAAGATAAAAGCCATAATATACATTACTTGAGACAACATATGTAATCATAAACATGCATAAATCATGAGGAACAATGGGAGATTCTCTTAACCGACATACCTTATATGAGCACACATGAAGCCCGACTTGTGACCTTAGTGGGGAGGGTGTCCGTACCTTGCCAAGCGTAGAACCATGAAAGTGTGATATCACCATGTAAAGGGCCCATTTGGGCTGGGGACAGTCACCAAGGAAGTCCCAACATACCTACGGTGCCACATAGTTTATGATATCGGGGTTAGAACCTAGGCCCCGAACCTACTCGGTGTTCGATACTACTTCCAAATCATATATAGTGCTCATAATATAATATGCATGAGTTTATAGGCTAGTTAAAATAATGATAATCATAAACATTCTTGTACATACATGAACTAGCCATGACATAAGGCCCGTGAGTCGGCCAAAACATAATTCATGAATCATAGGTTTCATGCATA
>JACEIK010004082.1:33747-52648 GCA_018107945.1 Datura stramonium
TACAATTTACATGAGAATGTACACACATTATTAGACAAACAAGGCAAAAGCTATACATTTGAGTATCGATTTGGCATATAAATATGCCCCTTATCACATAATTCGCTGAAAATAACTGTCAGGGGATCCTAACGGACAACCTGACGACTCGTCACCTGGGCTCACGATCCGTTGGTTCTCTCATCAAGTTCATTGGATAATTGATCTACCGGGGATCCTAACGAGCGACATGATGACTCGTCCCCAGAGACCACAACTAGTGGATACCTCCCATCAAGTACACTGGATCAATTTCACAATCTCTCTCTAGAACCACCCCACGACTGACCTGACAACTCGTGGTGGCTACCCACGAGTTGTTACATCACCCGTGGGGACCTCGAGTCCCTCATCATCCCAGGCCTTCCCACGAGTCACTTAACGACTCGTGGGGTCCCCTGATGAGTCATCCAACGACTCGTCCTGCACTACTGCAACCTTTTTTTCCTGTTTTTCTTCGTTTCAACTTTCGGATCCGATTCTTCAATTCTTGGGGTATAATAATATCTCCCCCTTGGGAACATTCATCCTCGAATGTTAGAAACGAGAAATTATCATACTCCAATACTGATTATTTTAACCGAAATTTCACGGAATGACTACCTCCAAAAAGAAGCACATAACTGAACTAAATTCAGACATCACATACATTTATCATAGCATAATTCAAACTTGCGCACATGAACTGAACATGGAAACTGATTAGAGAATTAGGGAAAGAACTGATACCTCAAGTCGGAACTAAGCCGGCAGAGAACAAATGTGGGTATCTAGCCATCATGTACGCTTCGGCCTCCCACGTGGCTCCCTCGACCTGCTGATTCCTCCATAAACCTTAACTGAAGCTACCTCTTTGTTCCTCAACCTCAACACTTGTCGATCCAAAATTTCAACAAGAATTTCTTCATAACTGAGGCTGTCTTTCACACCAACACTGTCTATCGGAACCACCAAGGCTGGATCACCCAAGTACTTCTTCAAAAGAAATACATGGAACACGGGATGAACTAAAGCCAATTCTAAAGGCAAGTCTAACTCATACGCCACCTTACCAACTCTTCTCACAACCCGGTAGGGGCCAACATAGCGGGGACTGAGTTTACCCTACTTTTCAAACCGCATGGCTCCCTTCATGGGAGATACCTTTAGAAACACCCAGTCATCCATACCAAACTCCAAATCTCTTCTCCTCACATCAACATACGTTGATGATTCTGAGCGGTTTTCAACCGGTCCCTTATCAACTGAACCTTCACCATCGCCACATCAACCAAATTAGGTCCTATCATGGCTGCCTCACCCACCTCGAACCATCCGATGGGAGATCTACACCTCCGCCCATAAAGAGCCTCAAACGGTGCCATCTAGATGCTAGAGTGGTAACGTTATTATAGGAATACTCGATCAAGGGCAGGTGTTCATCCAAATACCTTTGAAATCCACAACACATGCCCTCAACATATCCTCGAGTGTCTGAATGGTTTGTTCTGCTTGGCCGTCTGTCTGAGGATGAAAAGTTGTGCTTAGCTTAACTTGAGTCCCAAGCCCCTTTTGAACCGAATGCCAGAATTGAGAAGTAAACTGAGTACCTCGGTCCAAAATAATAGACAAGGGCACCCCATGAAGTCGAACCAACTCCCGAATATACAGCTTAGCATTATCATCCGCTGAATCCGTGGTATTGATCGGTAGGAAGTGTGCAGCCTTGGTCAACCTTTCTACCACCACCCAAATGGAGTCCTATTAGCGGTGTGTACGAGGTAGACCTGTAATGAAGTCCATATTGATTTTTCCCACTTCCAAGTGGGAATAGTAATATCCTGAAGTACGCCTCCAGGTCTTTGATGCTCGACTTTCACCTGCTGACAGTTTGACATTTTACTATGAACTCCGCAATATCCTTCTTCATACCATCCCACCAATAGATTTCTTGCAAATCCTGATACATTTTTGTGGATCCTGGATGAATATAATATTTGGTTCCATGTGACTCATGTAATATACGAACTCTCAAATTATCCACATCTGTGACACATAGACGACCCTTATATCGTAGCACACCATCTCCCCCTTGGGAGAAAACCTCCACCTTTTGACTCTGCACCGCCTCCTTCAGTTTCCTCAAATTTGGATCCTCGTCTTGCCTGGATTTAACATCAACGACCAAGGATGATTCTGACATATTATGTACAACAACACCGCCATTGGTCGCGTCAAACAATCAAACTCCCAGCCTTGCAAGCCTGTGAACATCTTCCACCAATTCCTTCTTCCCCTCGTCCACATGGGACACACTCTCCATTGAAGGCCTATTGAGCACATCCGCAACCACATTAGCCTTGCCCCGGTGGTAAAGGACACTCATGTCATAATCCTTAAGTAACTCCAACCACCTCTTTGCCGAAGATTTAGATCTTTCTATGTGAACACATATTGTAAGCTATTGTGATATGTAAATACATCCACGTGGACCCTATACAAGTAATTCCTCCATACCTTCAATGCGAACACCACCACAACAAGTTCAAGATCATGGGTCGGGTAATTCTTCTCATACACCTTCAGTTGTCAAGATGCGTAAGCTACCACCCTCCCACGCTGCACCAACACACACCCAAGTCCAACTCTAGAAGCTTCAAAATACACCACGAAACCATCGTTACCCTCGGGTAGGGTCAGCACTGGTGTCGAACCTTTAACTCTTGGAAGCTTTTCTCACAAGCCTTCGACCACTAAAACTTCATATTTTTCTGAGTCAACTTAGTTAAAGGTGCTGCAATGGATGAGAAGTCCTCAACAAACCTCCGATAGTAGCCAGCTAAGCCCAAGAAACTCCGAATATCCGAAGGATTCACCGGTCTGGGCCAATTCTTCACGCCTTAATTTTCTGCGAGTCTACTTTTATGCCTTCGCTAGACACACATGGCCCAAGAATGCCACAAAGTCCAACCAAAACTCACACTTGCTGAACTTTTCATACAGGTGGCGGTCCTTGAGGGTCTGGAGCACTACTCTCAAGTGAGCGGCATGCTCCTCCTCACTCCGAGAGTATATCAAGATGTCATCAATGAACACAACCACAAACATGTCCAAATATGGCTAAAAAACACCCTGTTCATCAGGTCCATAAAAGTTTTAGGGGCATCTTTAGTCCAAAAGACATAACTACAAACCCGTAATGACCATACCGTGTTCTGAATGCTGTCTTCGGGATATCACTCTCCCAGACTTTGAGTTGATGATACCCAGATCTGAGATCTATCTTCGAGAAACACTTAGCACCCTGAAACTGATCGAACAAATCATCGATCCTGGGTAAGGGATACATGTTCTAAACAATGACTTTGTTCAACTGTCGATAATCAATGCACATACGAAGGGAACCATCTTTCTTTCGAACAAATAATACTGGTGCGCCCCATGGAGACTGGCTCAGTCTAATGAAGCCATTATCTAGTAAATCCTTTAACTGATCCTTCAACTCTTTTAGCTCGGGTGGAGCCATCCTGTAGGGAGGAATAGATATAGGCTGCGTATTGGGAAGAAGGTCAATACCGAAGTCAATCTCCCGCTCGGGAGGAATACCTGGCAAGTCAACAAGAAAGACCTCTGGATACTCACGTACTATTGGGACTGACTGGATAGTCAGGGTCTGGGACTCAACATCCTTGACCCTTACCAAGTGATACATACAACCCTTGGAAATCATCTTCTTGGCCTTGTGGTAGGAAACGAAGCGACCTGCAAGCACAAATGAACTACCCTTCCATTCTAAGACTGGCTCACCCAGAAATCTGAACTCTACTGGCTGGGTCCTGCAATTGATGGAAGCATAAAAAGCATACAACTAATCCATGCCGAGAATAAAATCGAAATTGGTCATGGCTAACTCTATCAGATCTGCTGAGGTGACTTAATGAAGGACCCAGACTGGGCAATCTCTATACACCCATCTAGCTATAACTGAGTCACCTAAAGGAGTGAAAACTGAGAAGAATTCTGACAAGACATCAGGATTGACTCCGAAGCTACTGGCTACATAAAGTGTCACCAAGGACAAGGTGGACCCTAGATCTAACAAGGCATAAACATCAACATGGAAGACTCGTAACATACCAGTAGCGACATCTGGCGAGGCCTCCTGCTCCTAGCAAGTGGCTAAAGCATAGAACTTGTTTTGGCATTGCCCGTCCAGTGGTGCGAGTAAATGCCTCATGATGTGCTGTGCGTGGGGGAGGGGATGCTGAACTGGAAAATGGGCCTTAGGCCCCAATCCGGTCCTGCCTCACCACTGGATAATCTCTGAGCATGTGCCTGGGTTTCCCGCATCGGAAACACGCACCCGAACCTGCCAAGCACTGGCCTGCATACGTCAATACAAATGAAATGTACTGGTAGGTAAGGCTGAAACTATAANCCTGCCTCACCACTGGATAATCTCTGAGCATGTGCCTGGGTTTCCCGCATCGGAAACACGCACCCGAACCTGCCAAGCACTGGCCTGCATGCCCTCGGCCACATCTACAACAAGCTGGGACACCTGAATCTGTGGCCTGCTGCTTTGACCCCTCGAGCTTGAGGCTCGCCCTCTATGATCACGTCGAGTTCCAAATGGAACACTCACGACCGATGATGAAGGGGCTGACGATCTCTGATGGGTATGCTGTCGATGCCCACCGCCGGACCTTTGTTGGGAGAATTTGTGGTCCTCAGTCCTGGCCCTCTTGGTCTCTCTCTCTCTCTCTCAAATGTGCTTCCTCCATCTGCTGGGCGTACAACAACATCCAAGGGAAGTCCATATCCTGATGGAGCATAGCAATCTTGCATTCCTTATCCAAGTGACCTGCTATCCCATGCACGAATCTGCTCACTTGCATCCTATGGTCAGCCACTAACTCTGGAGCATACTTCGATAGGCGGGTGAACTCAAGGGAATACTCTAGTACTGTTATCCTCCCCTGCTTTAGATTCACAAACTCTGCTGCTTTCAACTCCCTTATTTCTCAAGGGAAGAACCGATCGAGGAATGCAACTTGAAACTCCTCCCATGTGACCGAACCTGCTCCAGCAACCCTGCTGTCTTTCCATTGGCAGAACCAAATATGCACGACCCCCTTCAACTGGTAGGAGGCCAACTCTGTGCAGTCTACACTGCTCACCCCCATAATTTGGGTGATCTTGACGATCTCATCCACGAACTCATGCGGGTCCTTATCTACCTTGGACCTAAGAAACTCTGGCGGGTTCATCCTCAAAAAGTCCCTGACTCGAGCCGCCGCTGCACTGCCATTCTGCGGAACATGCGCAACGGCCTGCTAATTGACCTGAGCGGTCAAGGCCGACGCAAGCATCTGGATTGTGGCCCGAAACTTAGCGTGGGCTGCTGGCTCCGGTGCCTGAGGCTCTTGAACCGGTGGGACCTGCTGATTCCCACGACTCATGCCATCCTCGTGGCCTTCACCATCTCTATTCCTCCTTCCATTCATCCTTCGAGGAGCCATGATTCTACAATCGCGAATAGCACGAATTAGAGGGATATAAAGACTTTTCATAGGATGACATTGATCATGAAGGATGGGAACATTTCCTAAACTTCTAGTAGCCTCTTCGTCATAGGTGTGGCACACTTCACACTCATGAAAAAAACTCTACTTAACGCGGCTTTCAGACTCCCTAGGACATTTCAAACCTATGGCTCTGATACCAAGTTTTTCATGACCCGAGCATAGACCCGGGACAAGGGACCCCGAGAGACCCCAAGTAAACCCATGGCATAAGAATTCACTAACTCATTCCATAAACATGAAGAAACATAGTCATAAACTCAGCGGAAGTCTAACTTAACATAACAATAGAATGAACATCTGAAGCTGAATACATGTCTAAGTCTGATAAGCCTCTAATCTGGGGCGTAGGGTTATCGACCCTTAGCCCGTTTGGTGCTAGAATCCTCTCCCAAAACATGAAATGCTCTATATCGTATAAATACAAAGCTCAACATCATCTAGTGACGAAGCTCAACATGATATCATGCATAAACTCAACATCATATGAAACAAAGCTCAACATTGTCTATGGACAAAGCTCATTATGAAATCATGCATACACTAGACATCACATAAATATGAAGCTCAACAATGTCATTTCGACAAAGCTTAGGATGAAATCATTCTTAGACTCAAAATCATGTGAAATAAAGCTTAACATTATCCTTGACAAAGCTCGATAATAATATGTATATCAATTAAGGATTTACGCATGTAGAAGGCTTTACTTTGAAACATACCACAAGCTAGAATTCATAATAAGAGTTAAAGGAAAATTTCATCCAACCATGTGGTAAGCTCATGTCGGGAAAAATCACTATTTGAAAACATCATATGGGCATCGCTCAAAGCTATACCATACTTGGGTCTATTTAATCTTCTTTGAAAACATCATCAAAATCATGGGTAAGGTTGGAAACATGCCTTTCATCATCTATTCCATCATCATCACATTCTTCCACAATCACTTCTATTATGAACTATCCACACATGGGCGTTTTAGATTCAATTTTTAGAAAAACAATTTTGTAAAAGAAATTAAGTTAGAATCCGCCCAAGCTTGGTAAATCATAAATATCAACTCAATTTAATCATACTCATGAATAAAGATTTAGGAATCATGCAATTGAATGAAACCCCATACTTGATCATTACAAACCAATCACAATTTAATAGTGAATGGGCATGGGTGTGGAAGGAAGCATCCACTCTTAGCCTTACATACCTAGGATTGAAGAATTCTAACTCTTCCTAATTGCCCAGTTGAGATTCCCCTTGACAACCTTGAGAATCCATCTTGATTATTCCCTTCAAGCCTCAAACCTTGCGTGCATGAGAGAAATGGCCTAATATAGGTTTTTCTCTGCTAAAAACCCTCTAATACTAGCTTAAAACGTCGTAGTATAGGCCCTTAGAACTTAGGAATTATGGAAAAGCCCCTACTCAATTCGCTGAAAATAACTGTCAGGGGATCCTAACGGACAACCTGACGACTCGTCACCTGGGCTCACGATCCAGTCGTTCTCTCGTCAAGTTCACTAGATAATTGATCTGCCGGGGCTCCTAACGAGCGACTTGACGACTCGTCCCTAGAGACCACGACTCGTGGTCACCTCCCGTCAAGTACATTGGATCAATTTCACAATCTCTCTTTAGAACCACCCCACTAATGACTTTACGACTCATGATGGCTTCCCACGAGTCGTTTCAACGCCCATGGGGACCTCGAGTCCCTCATCCTCCCAGGCCTTCCCACGAGTCACTTGACGACTCGTGGGGTCCCTTGATGAGTCGTTCAACGACTCGTCCTGCACTGCTGCAACTTTTTTTTTTATGTTTTTCTCCATTTCAACTTCTGGGTCCGATTCTTGAATTCTCGGGGTATAACAGTTAGGGAATGACTTCCCAAACATCATTACACAATTTAACGACAGACAATGGAACATGTTCACGGAGCTTCTCCCAAACTACAACACCAATCTTGTGCAAGAATTCTATGGAACCTACCAGGCATGACAAGAGGAAATGAAACACAAGGTAAGGTCAATTAGTTCCCATGCCTCCCATCAATCCAGGTTCGGAGTGTAGAATTCGACATCACTCCGGATTCCATAAATTCCATATTTTGGGAGGGTGGAATCTACTCAGGAATAGAGTTTGTAGTATGAGTGGAAAGCAAGGAAGACCAGTTTCGCTGGGTGGCTAACATTATTCCCAATGGTCAGCCCTTGTGGGCCTCTATGGGTGGTGAAATTACAAGGCAGAACCTAAAATTTGAGGCCAGATTGTGGCTTGAATTTTTATGTGGCCGTATCATTCCCTCTAAAAATGATCAATGGGTGAAACTCGAGGCGGACATACTTATTGTCTGCATCATGTCAAGGGTGCCCATTAATTTTGGGGAAGTGGTGGCTACACAAATGAAATGCAAGGCCAAACAACAAGGAAATTCAATGCCATAGATGTTCTCATCACCCAATTGTGGCTCAAAGCGGGAGTTCCATTATTCCCCGAAGAATCCCCCAACTCTACTAATGTCTTTGTTGTTGATAGGAAGAGGGATGTAGATGCACCCAAGAGCAAAAGAAAGCGGATGCAAGCATGGAGACTCCTGAGGGATCTACCTATCATGGCATATATGAAAATCCCGTATTTCCTGACCTCAACATGACACACCCCAAGACATCGGGCAATATATCCAAAGAGGCACCATTCCGAGGGACTTCACCTCCTCCATATCCTCTCGCTCAAGCGGAACTCAAAAGCTCGCTGAAATGACATAGTCTCATGAGAACCAACTCTAAAAGTTGGCTCAAAATCTCCCAACCCTTATCATCAAGTTGGTGAAGAAGGAGTTGAGGAATGCGTTTGATAACTTGAACAAGCTATTCTTGAGTGGATATAGTCGAAGGAGCAGTCACCTCTCTCCGAGCTGAAGTGAGAGAATTGAGTAGCCGGGCACCAATAGAGGATCTAGACATGAGCTTACTTGATACAACCATGACTGCCCTATCTGCCGCCTGGTCCCCATTGATGATTTATTTTAAGGCTTAGGTGGGGATTATGTGGCAAATCTTGGAAATGAAGGCCATGATGAGGAGGTGGCCAATGACGATATCGAAGAGTAGACACATCAGGAAGTTCTTACCATCCTTTGTTCTTAATTTTCACATTAGGGAAAATCTAATTTCTTAGTAGGGATGGGATGTCTCTCTTTTTTTGGTTATTTTTGGTCTTTTTTTTCCCTTGTCGGGCTCAAATTCTTATGCTTTGAATGTGTCGCATTTTTAATCTTTGCTTAGGTGGATGAATGCCCTTTTCAAGCGTGTATTGAATGAAATTTTACTTTTTGACCTATTAGTGCCATTGATTGTGTCACAACCCAAACATATGTCCAGATCTAGACATGAAAACTAGAACCACAAATGGCTCTAAATCAACCCATGGAATGAACATGACAACTAAAGCTCAACATGATAAAAGCGGAAATCAAACATTTGAAGTAGCGAATGTTAGAATAACTATAATATCTGAACAACGAAATACATAACACTAATCCAAAGCTGAATACATACTATGTCTTATAAGCCTCTATAATCTGACGAGATGATGGGAAAAGATCCCAACTAACTCACTAATAAATTGAAACTGAAAATACGAACTGATGAGAAGGTCCTCCAAGGATGAGGACTCACCAACAAGTTGAGAGATGCTAACTCTAAGGATCTGGCTAATTGCAGGAAAGAACCTACACGTCCGAGCCTGTATCATGAAACCATACAACATAGTGTGTATGGTTAGTACTTGGAATATAGCAAGTATGCAAGGTAAGTAAAACAACTAAGTAAGCAAGCTGAAAATCATGCATATCATAAAACATTTCATCATAACATTCTGAGAATAAGGATTTCATGCTATTATCTGAAAACATGATGTAAACATGACTGAACATCTGATTGATTCGAATGACCCAAAGCTAAAACTGATAATCATAAGTAAAACTAAACATTGGGTCAAACCTGTTGAAAACATACTATCATAACTGATGAAAATGCATTACTGAAATCATGAGAAACAATGGGAGTCTCGTCATATGACCGACATTACCCCGATAGAGCTTACATGGTCCCGACTATTAGACTCAAGTGGGCAGAGCTGTCCAATGCCTCGCCATGGCTAAAGGTGCTACCACAATATTGATATCAAGCTGAAGGCCCCGGGGGAAGGGAAGGATCATGAGGGAGGTCCTAAATAATCTAAACATACCTACATTGGCGCGTAATTCTGAGGCACAGGGTTAACTGAACCCTTAGCCAACTCGGTGCTAGACACTACTCCCAAACACATGCATATGATCTCCATTGTTTTTAAACAAAGCTGAACCATCATCATGCGAAGAAGATGAATCATAATAGTACGTGCATAATCTGAAAACATATTATGAGGATCCTCAACTCAAACCATACCACAAGCTGAAAAGTGGGAGTCTAGACTCCAAAACCATGTGGTAAGCTAATAACATGAAATTGAAGTAAATCATGACACATACTTGATCACACGGGCTTGCCCAAACTTGTACATTCTTTGAGATAGTCAAAATCATGGATATAAACATGGGTAATTCGAAATCATACTTTCATGAGATATTTCATCATACTTGAAAACATAGATCATAATCTCAACTCTTCATGAACTTTCATAATTGGGCAGCATAATTATAAACTTTGAAATCATAAATTTGTAATTGAAATTATCATAAAACATGCTCATGAAATTGAAAACAACATTAGAAACATGAATAGAGTTTACCCATGATAGATACTTAGAAAATTTCACAAATTGGATTAAAACCCCATATATTCATCAACCTTGAATATCATGAATTTAGAAGAGGATTTGGGCGTAGAAGTGAAAGAACACTCCCATTCGTAACCCTACATACCTAGGTAATCTACTCTTACACTCTTACTTGGATGCCCAAAGGGATTGAAGAAGAATTGGAGAGTTCTAAGCTTAATCTTCCTCAAGAATCTTGCATGCATGGGGGCAGAATATGTTAGAATAGATTTAACTCTCTTAAAACTCCCCTACCAGAGCTTAAAACGATGTAATTTAGGGCTTAGAAGCTTAGGAATTATGAAATTTCCCTAATTAAAATGCAGGACAAATACACACTATTAGTCATCACGGGCCTTACCACAAGTCGTACCATGAAGTAACGACTAGTGGTCACCACTTGTGATCACCACTAGTGACCTGGCATCCTTCCTGAATTCTCACCATGGGTCCATCTCATGACTCGTTACAAGCCCCCCACGAATCATGAGGCCACTCATGGTCACTTAGTCTCAGCGCCTAATTTTTTCCTCTGAAACATTCAGTGGTTTCAACCCATGACTCGTGGTTTCCTACCACGGGCTGTAGCATCACTCGTAACTTCACCTTCCCCATGACCCTGACCACGAGTCATACACACATACCATGACTCGTGGTGTGAATCGTGGTCTGGACACCTAAACTCGAGATCTTCTTCATGACTCCTCCTACAACCCGTTAGTTGGTCTCACAACTGATGTGATGTGGATTTACAGCACTTTCGATGCTCAAAAATAAGAAAATAGCATGGACTTAGGTGTGTTTATATGGATATAAGGCACTTTTTCTTTGGTTACAGGACAAATAGGCGTTGGAGCAAGAATGTGGAAAAGATAGACTAAAAGTGCAGAAAATGGGCTAAAGTCACGAGTCTCAGTACGAGCCATCAGTTGATGCTATGAGCCGTAGTGAAGATCGTGAAAGTTTTAGATGGCTGAGTTATGGAGAGTGCATCCTATGACTCTCAGTACGAGTCATACAATGCTTGTACGGTCCATAGCATTGAGTCATGGAAATATTCAGAAGAATTGCAGAAGAGGCTGAATCCTGACACAGATAGACAGTATGAGTCGTGGCGTCAAGGTACGAGTCGTACCATCACACTTGTGACAAACTTCAGCAAAATTGAGAATTCTCAGAGTCAAGCCGCGGAAGAACAGTATGACTCATAGGAAGTATGTACGAGTTGTACCAAGGCCCAACATTTAGCCACATTTCAGAAAGCCAAGGACATACAGATAGCAGGTATGACTCGTACAATCCTTCTACGGATCGTAGGATATGTCGTGGCTCAAGCAACATCAGTTATGGAAATTTACCCTGTTGGCTTAGGAAAAGGATTCATATGTCTGTATAAATACTTTTTATGTTTTATTTTAGAGAAAGAAGGTTAGAAGTTGTTAGAATTTGTTAGAGGACATGAGAGAACATCGAGACAACATAGAATTGAGTTGATTGGCTTTTGATCAACCTTTTATTGATTGCTTCTTGATCTTTGTGAATTTTTCTTGAGTTATTTTGGATATAATCACAAAAGTTTTTCTCTCATCCACAATTGTAAGTATTGATTTATGTGTTTAATTATGAATGCATACAACAACCCTGCAACTATGAGAGGCTAAAACCTCCATAGCTAGCATTGTGGGAACTATGGTGGATTAATGAGCTAGGGTTATACAAAAGTGAGTCAAAACCAATGCGAAATGTTTGTATTGTATTCTCTTCATGCTTAAACGTTTCTTCCCGATGTACAACATTAGGACTTTCCTGAATTCTTTATTTGCTTGAGCCTAGAGAGGTAAAGATTAGGAAAAGAGAATTACAACAAAGCCTTGATCTTGATGATCATTGTATTAACTTGAGTTGTGTTTCGTAAGATAATTTTATTTGGAACAAATTGATAATGGTTGATTTGAAATCGCTCATGAGACCTGACCCAGTGATTCAGTATAGTCATCCAATAGGGACGAACCAATCGTTTGGATGAACCCTAGATTATCAGTTCTACATGTAAGCATTGGTATTGATCACGTGTGTATATCCGAAGCAGTTATGAATCCATGGGGACCACAAACCCTAGTTAGTCTTAACTCTTGATTTTACATCACAATTTCAATCATTGTTTTTAGTTATTATTTTTCTTAAACCCCCCAATTGGAGTAACTAACTAATAAGTTCGCTTACCGGCATTAGTCTAGATCTTTCATATTCCCTGTGGGTTCGACCCCAACCTCTTTGTTGGGTTCTTTATTGAAAATGTCCGCATCATACTTCAGTAGGAGGTGTGGTTTGAGCGTTATCAACAACTCGTACCATGAGTCATTCTAGTGCAAAAGTACAGATTTTCCTATTTTCTCTAGTTCAACCCTCGGGTCTAATCTTAGGAACTCTCAGGGTATTACAATATCTCCCCATTGGGAACATTTGTCCTAGAACGTGAAAGAACATATTGAAAAGCGGGGAATAGACTGTCATCCCAAATACTGAACATCTAAAGCTGAAAACTGATGGAGTGGCTGACTCTGAACTGAAATACATGACTGAAATGAACTCATTAATCACACATACTTACACCGACATGAAAGAAACTAGGACACCTGAATTGAACCTGGAACTGAATAGAGTACTAAGGAGGGAATTGATACCTCAAGATTGAACTGGGCCGAGAGGGAAAGTTTGTGGGTATTTAGCCATTATATCTACTTCGGCTTCCTGCGTAGCTCCTTCAACATGCTGATTTCTCCATAAAACCTTTACTAAAGCTACCTCTTTGTTCCTCAACTTCCAAATCTGAAGATCAAGTATCTCAACCATAACCTCTTCATAGCTAAGGCCATCCTTCACACCTACGCTCTCTATCGGAACAACCAAGGCCGGGTCACCCATGTACTTCTTCAAGAGCGATACATGAAAAACTGGATGTACTGAAGCTAATTCTTAGGGAAACTCCAACTTAGAAGCCACCTTCCCAACATGTCTCACAATCCTATAACGGCCAACATAGCGGGGACTAAGTTTCCCCTTCTTTCTAAATCTCATCACTCCCTTCATGGGAGATACTTTCAAAAACACCCAATCATCAAGTTCTCTCCACCTCACATTAGCATAGGACTTTTGATGACTCTAAGCTATTTTCAACCTTCCCCTTATAAGTTGGACTTTCTTCATATCCTCATGAACTGAATCTGGTCCTATCAATATAGCTTCACTGACTTTGAACCAACCAATAGGTGATCTATACCTCCGCCCATAAAGAGCCTCAAATGGAGCGATTTGTATGCTGGAATGTTAGTTGTTATTATATGCAAATTCAATAAGAGGTAAATATTATCCCAACTGCCCTTAAAATAAATCACACGCTCTCAATATATCCTTAATAGTCCGAATGGTTCGCTCTGCCTGGCCATCTGTCTATGGGTGAAAAGCTGTGCTAAGCTTGATCTGGGTACCGAGTCCTTTCTAAAACGATCTCCAAAACAGAGAGGTAAACTGAGTAACTCTATCTAATATGATAGAAAAGGGCACTCCATGCAACCGAACTAACTCCTGAATGTACAATTTAGCATAATGCTCCTTTGAATTGGTAGTTTTGACCAATAGGGAATGAGCTACTTTGGTCAACCTATCCACAATCGCCCATATAGAGTCATACTATCGACGAGTATGAGGAAACCCTATAATGAAGTCCATAGTGATTTCCTCCCACTTCCAAGTGGGGATACTAATGTATTGAAGCACACCACCAGGTCTTTGGTGCTCAACTTTCACCTGTTGACAATTCAGACACTTTGCCACAAACTCTACTATGTCCTTCTTCATGCCATTCTACCAATAGACTTTTCATAGGTCACGGTACATCTTGGTGGCACCTGGATGTATAGAATATCGGGAACCATGAGCCTCATGCAACATTCTCTCTCTCAAATCACCTACACTGGGGACACACAAATGACCCTGGTACCGAAGTACACCATCTCACCCTTAGGAGAAGACCTCAACTTTTTGATTCTAAACCGCTACCTTCAGCTTTACCAAAGTATGATCCTCACGTTGCCTATCCTTGACTTCAGTCACCAAAGAAGATTCTAATCCATTCTTAACAATGACACCACCATCTGTCGAGTCAACAAGACAAACGCCTAGACGTGCAAGCCGATCCACATACTTCACTAACTCTTTCCTTCCCTCATCTACATGGGACACACTCTCCATAGAAAGCCTGCTAAGAGTGCCAGCCACTACATTAGCCTTGTCTGGATGGTAAAGGACACTCATATCATAATCTTTAAGAATCTCCAACCACCTTCTTTGCCGTAGGTTTATATCCTTCTAGCTTAACATGTACTTTCGGCTTTCGTGGTCCGTAAACACATCCACATGTACCCCGTACAGATAGTGTCTCAAAATCATCAAGGCAAATACTACTACTTCCAACTCGAGGTCATGAGTCGAATAATTCTTATCATGGACCTTAAGCTGCCTGGAAGAATAGGCTATAACCTTACCGTGTTGCATCAATACACAAACAAGACCGATCCTCGAGGCGTCATAACATACCACAAACCTATCGGTACCCTCAGGTAGAGTCAACAGTAGTGTTGAGGTGAGTCGAGTCTTCAACTCTTGGAAGCTCTTCTCACAGGCCTCTAACCATTGTAACTTCACTTTCTTCTAGGTTAGCTTAGTCAACGGTGCCGTAATGGATGGAAAACCCTCAACAAACCTCCAGTAGTAACCGGCTAAACACAAGAAACTCCTGATATCTGAAGGACTAACCGGTCTAGGCAAATTTTTCACAGCTTCTATCTTCTGAGAATCCACCTATACACCCTCACTTAACACCACATGACCCAAATATGGTACTGAGTTTAACCAAAACTCACACTTGTCGAATTTAGAATACAGCTGGAGATCCTTAAGAGTCTGTAGCTCCACCCTCAAATGAGCAACATGCTCCTCCTCACTCAGAGAGCATATGATAATGTCATCTATGAACACAATCATGAACACGTCCAAATATGGATTGAACATCTTGTTCATCAGATCCATAAAAGCTGTAAGAGCGTTCATTAGTCCAAAAGACATAGCTACAAACTCATAGTGACCATACCAAGTCCTTAAGGCTGTCTTCGGGATGTCACTCTCTGTAACTCTAAGCTGATGATATCTGGAGCTGATGTCTATCTTTGAAAAACACCTGGCACCCTTAAGCTGGTCAAACAAGTCATTAATTTTGGGGATGGGATACTTATTCTTGACTATGACCTTATTCAACCGCCGATAGTTAATGCACATCCGGAGGGAACCATCCTTCTTCCGAACAAAGAGAATTGGTGCACCCCACGTGGACTTGTTAGGTTTGATGAAACCCTTGTCTAAGAGATCCTTCAACTCCTCCTTCAACACCTTTAACTCAACTGGAGCCATTCTGTAAGAAGAAATAGATATAGGCTGCGTATCGGGAAGAAGGTCGATGCCAAAGTCGATCTCCCACTCAGGAGGAATTCTCGGCAGATCATCTGAAAACACTTCTGGATGTTCACACACTACAAGAACTAACTGGATAGTCAGGGTTTCAGATGTAGCATCCTTAACCCAAACTAGATGGTATATGCAACTTTTAGAGATCATCTTCCTAGACTTAAGGTAGGAAATGAAATGACCTACAGGAACAACTGTACTACCCTTCCATTTTAGGATCAGCTCACCCGAAAATCGAAACTTTACCGCAAGGGTTCTACAATTCTCTGAGGCATAACATGCATGTAGTCAATCCATGCCAAAGGTAACATCAAAATCTATCATGGCTATCTCTACTAAATCTACTGAGATGACTTTCTAAAGAACTATGATAGGGAAATTTCTTTATACCCGTGGAGCTATAACTGAATCACCGACTGGAGTAGAGATTGAGAAGGGTTCTGATAGGATTTCGAGACTGACTCCGAAACTACTAGAAACATAGGGAGTCACAAAGATAAAGTAGCCCCTAGATCTAAAAGTGCATATTCATCAAGCTGGAGTACTCGTAACATATCAGTGACTACATCTGGGGTGACCTCCTGCTCCTAAAGCGATGCGAGGACATAGAACCTGTTCTGACGCTGACCACCACCTGCACTAGTGGAGGCACCGTGCTGAGCTGAGCATGCTAGTGGGGCTGTTGAACTAGTGGATGGGTCTCGGCCTCTACCCTAACCCTATCTAACTGCTGGACAATCTCTAAGCATATGTTCGGGCTTCCCATACCAGAAACAAGCACTTGTACCTGCTAAGCACTGATCAGTGTGCCTCCTGCCACACTTTTCACAAGTTGGAATACTAGGATCTATAGGTATGGTCCCCTGACGCTCGTCCCCTATGGTCGCGTTTAGATCTAGATGGCACACTTGTTGCTGATGATCTCTGGTGGGACTGCTGACGATGTCCACCACCAGGCCTTTGCTGGGAGAACACAAAACTGTCTGTCCCGGCCCTCTAGGGCTCTCTCTCCTGCTCACTCACTTGTATCGCCTCTATCTTCTGGGAATATAGAACCAATCGCGAGAAGTCCATATCTTTATGAAGCATAGCGGTCCTTCAATCCTTGACGAAATAGTACGCTATCCCATGTACGAACTTGATCACTCAATCCCTCTGATCAGCCACCATCTCTGGTGCATATTTGGATAGGCGGGTGAACTCTAAAGCATATTTCTGGACTGTCATATTGTTCTGCCTCAGGTTCACAAATTCAGCTGCCTTGATCTCCCTTATCTCTCAAGGAAGGAACCAATCCAAGAACGCGGTATGAAACTCATCCCAACTAATGGGACCCGCTCCAACTGACCTACTATCCTTTCATTGTCTAAACTAGATATGGGCAACCCCTTTCAACTGATAAGAGGCTAGGTCTGTGCACTCCTCCCCTGTCACCCCCATAATCTGTGTGATCTTTTGGATTTCATCAATAAACTCGTATGGAACCTCATCCACCTTCGATTTGAGGAACTCCAGAGGGTTCATCCTGAGAAAACCTCTGACTCTTTCCGCTACCGCATTCCCATTCTGAAGAACATGTGCTACCGCCTGCTGCTTGACCTGGGTGGTCAATGCTTGTGCCAACATCTGGATGTCTTCCATAAACTCAGCATGAGCAACCTTCTCGGGCAAATGATCCTCAGGGGATGGTAGGGCCTGCTGGTGCCCATCTCCGTTACCATTTCCGTTCGCGTTCCTTCTTCCGTTTACTCGACGAGGAGGCATGATTCTGCAAATGCGTATAGCACGAGTTAGAAGGATAGAGAGACATTTTATCGCACGACATAGATCATGAAAGAAGGGAAATTTCCTAAAACGTTTGGTATCCTATTCGTCACAAGTGTGGCGCTCTTCACACCCATGTAAAAGACTCTACTTAACACGACTTTCAGACACCCTAGGATACTTAAAAACCTAATACCCTGATATAAAGTTTGTCATAACCCGAACATAGGCCAAGATCTAGAAAGGGAACCTAGAATCATAAATGGCTTCAAGTCGACCCATGGCATGAACATTACAACTAAAGCTCAAAATGATACACAGAAATCTAACATTTGAAGTAGCGACAGTCTGAAAAACTATAATATCTAAACAACGGAGTACATAACACTAATCCAAAGCAGAATGCATACTATGTCTGATAAGCCTCTACAATCTGACAAGTTAATGGGAGAAGATCCCAATTAACTCACTAATAAATTGAATCTAAAAATATCGATGATAAGCTAATGAGAAGGTCCTCCAATGATGAGGACTCACCAACAAGCTGAGAGATGCTTACTCTGAGGATCTGGCTAACGGTGGGACTAAACCTGAATGTCCGAGCCTGTATCATGAAAAGATATAGTATAGAGTATGTGGTCAGTACATAAAATGTACCGAGTATGAAAGGTAAGTAAAACAACTACGTAAGCAACCTAAAATCATTCATATCATAAAACATTTCATCATAAGATTTTGAGAATAAAGCTTGTATGTTATTATCTAAAAACATGATTTAAACATGACTGAACATCAAAACTGATTAGAATGACCGAAAGCTAAAACTGATAATCATAAGTAAAACAGAACTTTATTTCAAACCTACTAATAACATACTATCATAATTATGAAGATGCAGTACTGAAATCATTAGAAACTATGAGAGACTCATGATATAACCGACATTACCACGATAGAGCTTACATGGTCCCAACTATTACACTTAAGCGGGCAGAGCCATCCAATGAATTTCAAGGGCTAAGGGCGCTACCATGATATCGATATCAAGTTGAATGCCCCTAGGGGGTAGGGAAGGCTCACAAGGGAAGTCCCATATTGTTACACCCCGTAAAATTCCCGACACATAGATGGCCTATTCGCGTGTTGGTTAAGAGTATTTGAAAGCCATACATGCTAGAAAAAGGCCCGAGAAAAGA
>JACEIK010004082.1:62884-84660 GCA_018107945.1 Datura stramonium
CCAATGTTCAATTTTACTTAGGACTATCAGATTTCAGCTTTGGATAAATCGATTCAGTTATGATGTTATGTTATGTTGAGATTACGATTTCAAAAAATAGCATGCAAGCCCTATTCTCAGATTCTTATTTTGTTTATGTTTTTATATGATGCATATTTTAAATGACTTTACTTATTTAAGCAATTTACTTACCTTACATATTGGGTACATTCCATGTTCTGAGTGCATACTCTTTGCTGTATCGTTTCATGATACAGGCCGCGGTACTCAGACTCAGTCTCGTCCGTAGCCAGCCTTTCAGAGTTAGCATCCCACATTTGTTGGTAAGTCCTCATCTCCTGAGGGCCATTATTTATCAGTTTTATTTATGTATTCAGTATCAGACATAGAGAGTTAGTTGGGGGTCTTATCTCATCAATTCATCAGTATTAGAGGCTTTTCAGACAATAGAATGTAATCAGCTTCAGATTCATGTGTATTTCTTATGTTCTGTTTATTACAGACTTTCGCTAAGCTTATCATGTTAATTCTTCCACTCTTAATTGATTGAGTTAGATGTATGTTCATGCGATAGGTCGACTTGGAGTCCCTCGGAGTTTCTTGTCCCGTATATCGATCCGAGCCTATGTTCGGGTCATGACAAACTTGGTATTAGAGCAATAGGTTCGAAGTGTACTAGGATGTCTGAAAGCTGTGTTGAGTAGAGTCTTTTTAATTCTTGTGAAGCGCACAAAACTTATGACAAAGAGGCTACGAGATGTTTATGAAATGTTCCCTTCTTTCATGATCTATGTCATTTTGATGAGATGTCTTCCTATCCTTCTAATTCGTGCTATTCGCGGTTGTAGAATCATGGATCCCCACAGAGTTAACAGTTGGAGGAAGGAAATGGAAACATCCATGAGGATGGCAATAGAGACGGGCACCAATAAGCCCCACTAGTCCAGGAGCACCATGCACCGGAGCCGGTTGCCCATGCTGATTTAGGGAAGCTATTCAGATGCTAGTGTAGGCCTTTACCACTTAGGCCAACCAGTAGGCAGTGGTGTATGTCCCACAAAATAGAAATGTGGCGGCAGCTCGAGTTAGAGATTTCCTAAGAATGAACCCTCCTAAATTCCTTGGGTCAAAGGTGGACGAGGATCCATATGAGTTTATCGACGAGATTGTAAAGATCACCCAGGTCATGAGGCTGAATGGAGTTGAATGCGCTGATTTAGCCTCATATTAGTTAAAGGGAGTCACAAATATATGGTTTATATAGCGGAGAGATAGTAGGGCAGTCGGAGCAGGCCCTATCAATTGGGAGGAGTTTCACGTTGCTTTTCTAGATTAGTTCTTCCCTCGTGAGATGAGGGAGTTGAAGGAAGCCGAGTTTGTGAATCTTAAGCAGGGGAAGATAACGGTGCAAGAATATGCCCTAGAGTCCACTCATTTGTCTAAGTATGCCTCAG
Organism: Datura stramonium; assembly: GCA_018107945.1. Lineage (NCBI taxonomy): Eukaryota > Viridiplantae > Streptophyta > Magnoliopsida > Solanales > Solanaceae > Datura > Datura stramonium. The sequence continues at coordinate 64,339 of JACEIK010004082.1, forward strand.
AGTTAGTGGTTGATTAGAGGGCGCGAGTGAGCAGGTTTGTTCATGGGGTCACGAGCTATTTAGACAAAGATTGCAGGACGGCTATGCTCTACCAGGATATGGATTTCCATCGGATAGTCTGATACGCCCAATAGATGGAGGCAGCGCATATGAGGGAAAGAGAGGCCAAGAGAGCCAGAATAGATAGTTATAGATTCTCTTAGTCGAGGCCAAGTGGTGGGCACCAACAGCAGACGCACCAGAGATCTTCAACCCAACATCTTCAGCGATGTGTGTGCCATCCAGACCTAGGAACGATCAGAGGGGGCGAGCATCAGGCTCTAGGGGTCAAAGAAGTAGGCCCGCAGATTCTAGTATTCCAGTTTGCAATAGGTGTGGTCGGGGGCACACAGGCCAGTGCTTGGCGTGTACAGTGCTTGCTTCGGGTGTGGGAAACCCAAACATATGCTTAGATATTGCCCAACAGCTAGACAGGGCCATGATAGGGGCCGAGGCTCGGCTTCCAGTTCAATAGCTCCACCCGCACGCTCAGCCCAGCAGGGGGAATCTACTAGCACAGGTGGCGGTCAACAGAAAAATAGATTCTATGCCTTAGCATCCCGCCAGGATCAGGAGGTCTCCCTGGATGTAGTCACTGGTATGTTATGAGGTTTCCATCTTGATGTTTATGCTTTGTTAGATCCAAGGGCGACCTTGTCTTTTGTGACACCTTATGTGGCAAGTAGTTTAAGAGTCAGTCCTGAAATCTTGTCAGAACCCTTCTTAGTCTCTACTCCAGTGGGTGATTTAGTTGTAGCTAGACAGGTATATATGAGTTACCCGATCACAGTCCTTCAGAAATCACCTCAACAGATTTAGTAGATTTATCCATGACCGATTTTGGTATTATCCTCGGCATGGATTGGCTATTTTCATGTTATGCCTCAATTAATTGTAGAACCCGGGCAGTAGAATTCAGATTTTCGGGTGAGGCAGCCATAGAGTGGAAGGGTAGTTCAGTTGTGCCTGTAGGTCATTTCATTTCTTACCTTAAGGCTAGAAAGGTGATCTCCAAAGGTTGTGTATACCATCTATTTAGGGTTAGGGATGCTACGTCCGAGATCCTGATTATCGAGTCAGTTCCAGTAGTGTGTAAGTATCCAGAAGTCTTCCCAGATGATCTACCAGGAATCCCTCCCGAGCGGGAGATTGATTTTGGTATTGACCTTTTTCCTGATACGCAACCTATATCTATTCCTCCTTATAGAATGGCCCCAACCGAGTTAAAGGAGTTGAAGGAGCAGTTGAAAGACCTGTTAGATAAGGGTTTCATTAGACCGAGCAAGTCCCCATGGGGTGCTCCAGTTCTCTTTGTTTGAAAGAAAGATGGTTCTCTTCGTATGTGTATTGATTATCGACAATTGAACAATGTCACCATCAAGAACAGGTATCCTTTACCTAGGATTGATGATTTGTTTGACCAGCTTCAGGGTGCCAAGTGCTTTTCAAAGATTGATCTCAGATCTGGGTACCATAAGCTTAGGGTTCGATAGAGTGACATCCCGAAGACAGCCTTCATGACGCGATATGGTCATTATGAGTTTATAATTATGTCTTTTGAACTAACGAATGCTCATGTATCTTTTATGGACTTGATGAACAGGGTATCCAAGCCATACTTGGATATGTTCTTGATCGTGTTCATTGATGACATCCTGATATACTCTCAGAGCGAGGAGGAGCATGCCGCTCATTTGAGAGTGGTGCTACAGACTCTTAAGGATCACCAACTATATGCTAAATTCAGCAAGTGCGAATTTTGGTTGGACTCATTGGCACTTTTGGGCCATATGGTATCAAGTGAAGGCATAAATGTGGACCCTCAGAAAATAAAAGCAGTGAAGAATTGGCCTAGACCGGTGATTCCTTCAGATATCAGGAGTTTCTTGGGTTTATTTGGGTACTATAGGAGATTTTTTGAGGGCTTTTCATCCGTTGCAGTGCTATTGACCAAATTGATCCAAAAGAAAGTGAAATTCCAATGGTCGGAGGCTTGTGAGAGAAGCTTTCAGGAGTTGAAGACCCGACTTACCTCAGTACCGGTGTTAACTCTACCGCTCCGGGCACCGATGGGTTCGTGGTTTATTGTGAAGCGTCAAGGATCAGACTTGGGTGTGTATTGATGAAGCACAAAAGAGTTATAGCCTACGCTTCTAGACAACTGAAAGTGCATGAAAAGAACTACCCGACTCATGATCTCGAGTTGGTAGTGGTGGTATTCGCCTTGAAAATATGGAGACACTATTTGTACGGGGTGCACTTGGATGTGTTTACGGACCATAAGAGTGTACAATATGTGTTTACCCAGAAGGACCTTAATCTATGGAAATAGAGGTGGTTACAGCTACTTAAGAATTATGACTTGAGTGTCCTTTACCATCCGTGCAAGGACAATGTAGTAGCAGACGCACTTAGTAGACTCTCTATGGAGAGTGTGTCCCATCTGGATAAGAAGAGAAAGGAGCTGGTGAAGGATGTGCATTGACTTGCAAGGTTGGGAGTTTGGTTGGTGGACTCAAACGATGGTGATGTTATTGTTTAGAATGGATCAGAATCGTCCTTGGTGACTGATGTAAAAGCTAGACAAGACGAGGATCCCATTTTGGTAAAGTTAAAGGAAGCCGTTCAGAATTAAAAGGTAGGTTCTTCTCCAAAGGGGGAGATGGTGTGCTTCGGTACCAGGGTCGCTTGTGTGTTCTGGACATTGATGGTTTGAGAAATCGGATGTTCCATATGGCGCGGTTCTGGATATTCAATTCATCTAGGTGCCACCAAGATGTACCGTGACCTACGAGAAATCTATTGGTGGAATGGCACGAAGAAAAACATAGACGAATTTGTAGCTAAGTGCCCAAACTGTCAACAAGTGAAGGTTGAGCATCAGAGACCAGGAGGTGTGCTTAAGGATATCAGTATTCCTACCTGGAAGTGGGAAGAAATCAATATAGACTTCATCATAGGGTTGCCTCAGACTTGTCGGCAATATGACTTTATTTGGGCTGTTGTAGATAGGTTGACCAAAGATGCTCATTTTCTACCAGTTAAAGCCACGGTTCAATGGAGGATTATGCAAAACTATACATTCGGGAGTTGGTCCGATTTCATGGAGTGCCCTTGTCCATCATATCAGATAGAGGTACCCAATTTACCTCTCAATTTTAGAGGTCGTTAAAAAAAGGCTTGGTACTCAGGTTACGCTCAGCACAACATTTCACCTGCAAACGGATGGTCAAGCGAAGCATACAATTCAGACTCTTGAGGACATGTTGAGAGCATGCGTGATAGATTTAAAGGGTAGTTGGGATGATCATTTTCCTCTTATCGAGTTTGCATACAATAACAACTACCATTCCAGCATTCAGATGGCTCCGTTTGAGGCTCTCAATGGGCGGAGAAGTAGATCGCCTATTGGTTGGTTTGAAATTGGTGAAGCTGCGATGATAGGACCAGAGTCAACCCATAAGGCCATGGAGAAAGTGCAATTTATACAGGACAGGTTGAAAATGGATTAAAGTCGCCAAAAGTCCTTTGACAATGTGAGATGAAGAGAACTAGAGTTCAAAGTTGATGATTAGGTATTCTTAGAGGTGTCCCATGAAGGGAGTGATGAGGTTTAGAAAGAAAGAAAAACTCAGTCCTCGTTATGTTGGCCCCTACCAAATTGTGAAACGGGTTGGCAAGGTGGCATATGAATTGGAGTTTCCCTAAGAATTAGCTTCCATGCATCCTGTTTTCCATGTATCACTATTAAAGAAGTGTTTGGGTGATCCAACTCTAGTTGTCCCGGTGGACAATGTCGGTGTGAAAGACAACCTTAGTTATGAAGAGCTTCTGGTGGAAATACTGGATCATCAGGTTCAAAGGCTAAGAAATAAGGAAGTAGCTTTAGTTAAAGTTTTATGGAGGAATTAGCATGTTGAGGGAGCTACGTGGGAAGCCGAAGCGGAGATGATGGCTAGATACCACATTTATTCTCTACCGGCTCAGTTCTAGATTGAGGTATCAGTTTTTTCCCTAGTACTCTATTTAGTTTTCATGTTTAATTCATGTGCCCCAGTTTCTTTCATGTATGTGGATGTGTATATGATTCATGAATTTAGTTCATCAATGTAGTTTGAATCAGAGTTAGTCATTCTGTCAGTTTTCAGCTAAAATGATCAGTATTTGAGTATGATGATTGCATTTATCTTCTTTTCTATATGGTTTCCAATATTTGAGGATGAATGTTCCCAAGGGGGAGATATTGTTAAACCCCGAGAGCCTAAAGATCATACCCGGGAGTTAAAATGGAGAAAATTGGAAATCTGGAACCAAGTCACAAAATGAGTCTTTCTGTGACCCGTGGGTTAGACCACGAGTCGTGAGGAGACTCGTGGTGAGGTTCAGGGTATGAGTTGAAATTTTGGATTTAGGAAGTCCCCACAGACCTGCCCATGAGTCGTGGTTAGTCACCACGACTCATTGAGTCAGTCGTGGGCAAGGGTTAAGGGAAAGTGAAGGAAACTTGGCAGTGTACCCTACGAACAGTCAACATGAGTCGTGCTTAGACCCCACGATTCATGGGATGAGTTGTGGTCAGCTGGTTGGATATGATTTGGAATTTGGGCAGTGAACGTGACGAGTGGTGACCATGAGTTGTGGTCTCCCGTAATGACTCATGAGGTTCCCCGTGACGAGCCTCGAGTGAATTATTGGTAGTGCACTCGACGCTTGATGCCACGAGTTGTGGTCTTGGGAACGATCCGTCTAGTCCCTCATGGGGGTTGGCAGTCAGTTATTTTCTATGATTTTAGTAAGGGCTTTTGTGTAATTCCTATTATCCTAAGGCCTAAACTACATCATTTTAAGATATGAATTATGAGTTTTAAGAGGGGTAGGTTCATTTTAGGCTATTCTTACTCATGCATGCAAAGTTAGAGAGTTAGAGAGGTGATCAAGCTCATTTTCTTCAAGTTTTCCTTCAATTCTTAATTGGGCAATCAAGGAGTGGTAAAATCAGATGTGAGAATTTGGTCTAAGCTAGTGGAAGCAGAAAGAAGTGGATCTATATTCAATAAGATCTTCCTCTGGTATGTAGGGTTATGAATTGGTGAATTCGTTCACACCCATGCCCAATCTCTCTCTAAATCACAAAAATTTCATATGTTGATCCTATGGGGTTTTAAACCAATGCATGGAATTCCTCATTTACTACATGGGTATGATTTAAAGATGTTTCTATTATTGAATTATGATTCATGGGCAAGTTTTACATTGTTTTCAACTAAAATCATGTTTCAAGCTTTAAAAAATTAAAATGCCCAATTATGAGAAGTTCATGAAAGTTGAGATTTATGATGAATGTTCAAGTATGATGAAATATTTATGATGAAAAGCATGTTTTCAAGTTACCCATGTTTATGCTCATGTTTTCAAGTGAATTATATATTTTTAAGCATGTTAAAGTATCGGGCAATGCTCATATGTTCAAGTATGATGTATGAATTTATGAATTTAAGCTTACCATATGGTTTTGGAGTGAAGACTCCTATTTATGTTGAGCTTGTGGTATGGTTTGAGAAAGAGCTCCTCCTATATGATTTTCATATTTGATATGTATTTGATTATTGAGCTTCGTCAATAGACGATGGTAAACTTCGTTGAAAAATGATGGAGAGAATATGCATATGTTTTGGAGTAGTGTCTAGCACCGAGTAGGCTAAGGGTCGATCACCCTATGCCTCAAAACTACACGCCAATGTAGGTTTATACATATCTTATATATACTTTGGGACCTCCCTTGTGAGCTATCCCTTGCCCTGATTGGGCCCCGAGCTTGATATTGATATCATGGTATCGTCCTTATCCCTGGAAAGGCTTTGGATGGCTCTACCCACTTGAGTGTGAAAGTTGGGACCAAGTAAGCTCTATCATGGTACGTCAGTTATATGACGAGTCTACCATTGTTCCTCATGATTTCAGTTATGCATGTTTATCACTCATGATATATATATATATATATATGTGTGTGTGTGTGTGTGTGTGTGTGGTGTGTGTGTGTTCTAAAGAAGGTTTGAGCCAATGTTCAATTTTACTTAGGACTATCAGATTTCAGCTTTGGATCAATCAATTCAGTTATGATGTTATGTTATGTTGAGGTCATGATTTCAGAAAATTGCATGCAAGCCTTACTCTCAGATTCTTATTTTGTTTATGTTTTTATATTATGCATGTTTTAAATGAATTTACTTATTTAAGAGGTTTACTTACCTTGCATACTCGGTATATTCCATGTACTGACCGCATACACTATGTTGTATCGATTCATGATACAGGCCCCGGTACTCAGACTCAGCGCCTCGTCCGTAGCCGGCCTTTCAGAGTTAGCATCCCACATATGTTGGTGAGTCCTCATATCCCAAGGACCATTCTTTATCAGTTTTGTTTATGTATTTAGTATCAGACTTAGAGAGTTAGTTGGGGGTCTTGTCCCATCAACTCATTAGTATTAGAGGCTTTTCACACAATATAATGTAGTCAGCTTCAGATTCGTGTGTATTTCTGATGTTCTATTTATTCCAGACTTCCGCTAAGCTTATCATGTTAATTCTTCCTCTCTTAATTGATTGAGTTAGATGTATGTTCATGCCACAGATCTACTTGGAGTCCCTCGGGGTTCCTTGTCCCATGTACCGATTCGGGTCTATGTTCGGGTCGTGACATGCCCAAACTTGTACATGCTTTGAGATAGTCAAAATCATGGATATAAACATGGGTAATTCGAAATCATACTTTTATCATGGACATTTCATCATACTTGAAAACATAGATCAGAATCTCAACTCTTTATGAAAATTCATAATTGGGCATTATAACTGTAAAACTTTGAAATCATAAATTTGTAATTGAAATCATTATAAAACATGCTCATGAAACTGAAAACAACATTAGAAACATGAATAGAATTTACCTATGATAAATACTTAGAGAATTTCACAAACTGGATTAAAAGCCCATAGATTCATCAAGCATGAATTTCATGAATGTAGAAGAGGATTTGGGCATGTAAGTGAAAGAATACTCCCATTCATAACCCTAAATACCTGGTAATCTGGTCTTACACTCTTCCTTTGAAGCCCAAAGGAATTGGAGAAGAATTGGAGAGTTCTATGCTTGATCTTCCTTAAGAATCCTCTAGTCATGCATGCATGGGGAGGGAATAGGTTAGAATAGATTTAACCCTCTTGAAACTCCCCTAATAGAACTTAAAACAACGTAGTTTAGGGGTTAGGAGCTTAGGAATTATGAAATTGCCCTAATTAAAATGCAGGAAAAATACACATTGCTAGTCATCACGGGCCATACCACAAGTCGTACGATGAAGTAACGAATCGTAGTTGCCACTCGTGATCACCACTAGTCACCTCGCATCCTTCCTGAATTCTCACCACGGGTCCATCTCACGACTCGTTACAAGCCACCACAAATTGTGAGTCCACTCGTTGTCACTGAGTCTCAACTGCTAATTTTTTCCTCTGAAACTTTCCACAGCTTCATCCCAGGACTCGTGGTTTCCTACCATGGGTTGTGACATCACTCGTGACTTCACCTTCCCTACAACCCTGACCACGAGTCATACCCACATACCACGATTCGTGGTTTGGACACCTAAACTCCAAATCTTTTTCACGACTCTTCCTATGACCCGTTACTTGGTCTCACGACTCGTACCACGAGTCGTTCTGGTGCAAAAGTGTAGAATTTCCTATTTTATCTGGTTCAACCCTCGGGTCTAATCTTAGGGACTTTCGGGATAATATAGATTGGGTCCATCTTAAATTGTCCAATGTTTAATGACCCATGTCTTAATGATCACCTTTGTTCATAGTAGTTAGCAAATAAATTCCAAGGATTTTCTTTATACCATGATTCTTTCTAAGGAGCGATTTCCTTTTATTTTCTTTTATTTTCAAACCGGGTTACATTTCCCTATGATAGATTGAGAGGATACCTTCTTAAGGGAAAATGCCGAGTTTAGAGTCTTTTTGAGTCATTTTTCGTACTTGCTTTTGAGAGGTACCACCAAAAATTTTTAAGTGGCATTAAAAATGGATTTTAAAGAAAAAGGGACATTTGAATTTAAAAATTGAGCATTCTTCTATTATGAGTTGCACATTCCTTGTTTTGCTTTTTAATTCACATTCTATCTTGTCTAAAGTCATACTCTTGATGTGGTTGTAAGAATGGTGTGAACTCCTTGGAGTGTGATGCCTTGTGTGGTGAGGCTTTTTGCTTAATTTTCATGCATGTATAGTTGTCTATAACTTTCCCTAAGTATGACTCAAGGAGAAATCCTAGATGTAGCTGCACTTAGAACATAATCTTTCATTTTATAGTCACTTCATCTATATGACCTCCTTGAGTGTCCATCTTTACTAGTGAATGTTGAGCCTTTAACCCTTTTCTTTGAGAACCACATTAGAACCTATTACCCTTTTGTAATCTCTCTTTTGGAACCTATCCTCCCTAGTGCTAGTTGTGAAAAGAAATAAAAAATAGGGTTTGATGCCCAAAATTTTGGGAAAGATAAGGGAGAAATTAGGCAAAAGCCTATGTTTAGAGGTTTCCAAAACAAAATGGGAAATATATGTGAGCTTCAACGTGAGGTAGCACAAAATTTTGATGAAATGCACGAATTGATTGGTTGAAAAACTGCTAAACTTTAAAAGAAAAAGAATAGTTGTAAGGTGCTACCTCTTGCTTAGATGAGGCTAAATGTGGAAACTTTAGGATATATAAGGGTGGCTCTTGATACAAAATTGAAGATGTTGATCAAGGAGAGATAAGGTAGGGTGATCTCAATAGAAAAATGGAGTATGCAAAAGTGTTCATAAAATTGCATTAGGGAGGTTCTAGTCGCTAGAACTAAAAAGTCATCCTACCTTTACCCCTAGTCTTCATTATGACCATAAGTACTAATTAATTTTGAGTGTAGAAACTCTATATTTGTGGCAAGTTACATGAAGGGCAAGCCTATAGGTCAAGTTTTATGCACGAGAATTTTTTTGTGAGAGTGAGCGTATTTGCCTTATTCTATTATCCCTCTATGTGTGAATTGCTTGAAAATTAAATGGGATTCTATATTGATGTGAGTGGCATTACTTCCTTGGGGAACATTCTTGAATGTGTTCAAAGTAAAAGATGTGATTGAGACAAAAGTGCAGTGAGCTTTAAGGCAACCTTTGAATGTAAATTTTCAATGACTTGAGATGTTACTTGAGATTGTTTTAACCAACCATGCCTCTTGTTTTGAATGAAATAAACACTTGTGAATCATGCCAATTGCTTGTGGTTGCCACCTGAAACATTTGCAAATTTGTTGAGTCTTTTCTCTTTCTTGAGTCGGTGTGCTATTTTTGGTTGTCTTAGTCCTAGTAGTCCTTTGTGCATCGCTCATGTGATGTGACATCCTTACTTCAATTTCAACTGTGAAGAAATGCCTAGCTTGAGGATAAGAAAAGGTTCAAATTACCAACTCATTAGGCTCTTAAGCATGAGCTTTTCTTGGTTTTCAACTCATTTATGAAGGTTTTATGTCCTTTCTATTTGGTTTTTGCAGGTATTCACTTTAAATAGATAAAGCAATGGAATTGAACAAAAAACATGGTGCTGGAAGAAAAGGACCGGTGCTTCGTAGGATGACACCTGCGAAAAGCAGGTCAAACATAGGAAAACACTACCTTGAAGATGAAGGAAGACCTACGGAATGCAGGCTAGCACCTGCGAAACGCAGGTGCAAATGCAGGACCATGTCCAAAATTTCTATCCCAAAGCTTCAAATGACTAGTGCCTCGCAGATGCACACCTGCGAAATTCTGGTGCCACATAAGTGAGGCTGTGCTGAAGAGGGTAAAACGGTCCAGTTCTTGAACAAGGACTTTTTTTATGCTTTTTCAGGGCAAAATGTGTATGTGTGCATGAAAAGAGAAGAAGACTTATCCTATTTTGTACACCTTTTGTAAACAATTGAATATTCCATTCCATAGTTAGTGTTTGTATTGAATTTTAGAGAGAGAAAAAGATTGAGAGAGTGAGATCTTTTCCCTTCATCTTCTTTATCTTTCTAAGGTGAACCTCCATTGAAGAACAAATTGAGCTTGAAGTTTCTTCTTAGGATGAATAATATTGATTCCATTATTGGTTTAATCTCCTGTTAATTATATATGAGTGCTAAACCTCTTGCTAGGTGTGTTTGCATGATAGGNAGGGGCTAGGATGGATTGGGTGTTGTTAGATTAATATTAGAATTACTTATTTAGCATAAATTCATTGTTTTCTATGAATTATAATTGAAATATCTATAATCTAAAGTATGAATTGTGTTTACTTATTCTATTACTTCTAGAAAAAGAGGAATAGAATATGGGTGAGAAAAAATGGTGGGTATTTGGGTTTTGATTGTGTGGAATTGGGCTAGAGATTACCAATACCCCCTTTCATAAAATCATTAATGAATTGAGGCTAGAGATAGTTTAATTCCTATCCAAGTTGTAGTGGTTGAAGTGTATGTGACCTTGGGATTTGAGAAAACTTGAGGCAAAAGGCACCCAATTGGTTGAGAAACATCAGGTGCCGCCTTGTCCACGACAATTTATGTTCATAAGTAATGCCTTGATTTACTAGTAAACCTCAATCCTATCAATTCCCCGTCAATAGCACACCCCTAATATTTGCTCATATTGTTACTTTGAAGTTGGTGGCCTTGTTTTATTGTGGTGTTTGAATTCATAGTGTAATTTGACAATTCCACAATATTTACTTTCTTAATTTTGAGACAATGATGCTATTTGATTCAATTTGAGTAGACAACTTTTGTTGCTATCAATCTTCATTCCCTGTGGATTCGACCCCGCCTCATGAGTTGGGTAAATTTTATTGTGACGATCGTCTACACTCTCTCCCAGTGAGGAGTGGATTTGGATGTCTTCAGTCACTGGGTTGGCCATGATGCATATGCTTGAAATTCATGAAATCATACATAATTGACTAATTTCATCATAACTTGAAAATCATATGTTCATGAGAGATACTTGTAAAGAAACATGCATTCATAATCATAAAACATGGATTGAATCATAAGATATAAAATTCATTGATGATCATAAGAGTTTTTATCAAAATTAGATCTAACCCTAGAATTTCATAAAATCATGGTTGGAGACTTGAATTCATGAAATTGACTTGAATTAGGCATGAGAGTGGAAGAAATACCCCAGTCATGACCCTACATACGTGGGCTTGATGATCCCTTACATTTTCTTGAAGACCCTAGAGAAATTGAGAATAAGATGATGAAGAACCCTAGCCTTTTTCTTGAGAGAGAAATCCAACCTATGGCGTTTTCAAGAGAGTGAGGGCTTAGGCTTGGATTAACCCTTTAATGATCCCCTTTACAAAGCATAAAATGACGTCACTTAGGAGTTAAAAGCATAGGATTTTACCTAAACATGCTTGAACTGCCAAACATAAATTGAAACTGGCCGAACTAACGACCAACAAGATGGGTCGTGGTTTCAACCAACGGGTCATTGCATCCTTCATTGGTTCCCACTCCTGCTCTAAGTCATCCTCTAATCCTACTTCAATTACTACAACAAGCTATCAGTACAATCAAACAGCAGGTCATACAATCCACTCGTCAGTTTTGGGTAGATTTTTGCAAGTTTTTAGGTCTCCTTACCATGAACCAACCAACGAGTCGTTGGTCCCTTGTACAACTCATTATGAGGGTCATTGAATAGCCTAGTGCCATTTTTCCTACTGGTTTCTATTGAAAGTCTTGGGTCTGATCTTAGGAACTTTTTAGGGTATTACATCGTACCTCCATTTATCATACTTCGACTTGTAAGGCCCTGGGTTCCTTGTGTAGGAGTTGTGGATGTGGGGTTGGTGTCATGATATCTGGCTATATTTCCCCCAACCCCTATCTTGCATTAGGGTTGTCCCTCTGAAAGTGACCTCAATGTACACACCCATACCATATATTTATCCCCATATAGCATTTCTTCGGGTGTCTGTTCACACACCTGTTGTAGGGAGGAAGCCAGGAAATGCTCTGTGTGATACTGGCTTGAAATTAAGTACCTAATGCTCTACTTTGTCCTCTTTGCTTATTCTGGAAACCTAGGGTGGTGTAGTGTCAGCAGGTTGAGTGGGTCCTAAATGACCTTTAGTAGAGCACAAATCACCTACTACTTCCTTGGTGACTACTATCATTGCCGGCTGAGTAGCCTTCTTACTATAATTCTATTTCCTATCAAACCACTATATGCCTATTTCCTATCCTTGGTCTGCTGTTCATAGAACATCAATCATGCTATATACATATCTTTGTGCAAAAGGCAACAACACATTTGATAGCTAAGTGCCTCCAAAGGCCATATACAAATCTGTGCAGACTGGCCATTATTGTAGAGATCATCTCTAAAGAAAAGCGATCCAGATGAGTGAACTTCAGGCGATGCTCCCTAACACTCTTGATACCTTGCTTAAGTGTCATAATCATCTTAGCCTTGGCCTTACTCAATTCTACTTAAGTGTAATAATCTTCTCAGCCTTGGCCTTACTTAATTCTAAGGGTAAAAGTTGATTAGTAAATGCCTCCATGAAATCCTTTCGTATAGCTAGAGCTGCATCCTCTCCCCTGGACATTTTCTAGTGCTCATATCATCTGCCAGGAATGTCCTTCAACTGATAAGAGGTGAGTTTAACTCCCTATGTCTCATTCACATGCATGACCTAGAGAATTTTTAAATTTCATTAAGGAAGTTCTAGGGGTCTTCTTCTACCCTAGACCCTGTGAAGACTGGTGGGCTCCTGCTAAGGAATACCCTAATTCAAGAAGTATTAGTTGGAGTCTGGAAAATAGCATTGACAAGACCTGATTCTTGACATTCGGATTGGGAAGCAACAAGTCGGTGAGCATTTGGATTGCTCCCTTAAACTTTGCATCTAGAGAATTTGTCTTCTAAGGTGGGAAAGGTTTAGGGTTCCCTATTGGATTCATTTCAGTGGAGGAGATGATACCCTAGTGGGTACGCAAGTGATCACGGGCAAAAATAGCATGCCCGTGATACGCTTTACAACTTAAATTAGTCGTGTTGTCTAAGTTATTTTATACATTTTCATGTGATTTTATATAGTGATTTTATATAAATGTGAAGATATGTATAACCAATATGATTAGCCTTTTTGTTTTGTAGGTTTTGATGACTTTTGAGGAGCTAATCCATGAGTTGGTGAAGTAGATGCTTGGAAACGTAATGCTACTGAATCCGCCGGCAAAGAGGAGGCACAAAACAGCCCACCTGTGCGTCGGCAACGTGCCATGGAAGGCAGGCTGCCCACAACAGCCCACCTGCGCGTTGGCAACGTGTTACGGCAGGCTGGGGCTTGCGCGACAAGGAGGAGGCAACACGCTGCCCAAGCAGCATGCCACACCGCCAACGCGGCGTGTGCTGCGCCGAGGCCGATTTTGGTGTTGTTCCAAAGTGATCTTCCCGATGCCTCCGTGTCACGGGAGGCAGTGCTCCGCGATACACTCCGTGACACGGAGCCGTCACGCAGACCAAATTATGCAGGTTCTCCATTTACTATAAATAGGACCTTAGCTCCTAATTCCATTTGGGTCACGATTTTATTCTCGAAATCGTTTAGAGAGAAGGGAGAAGTGGGAGAACTCAGCTAGCGTTTGTCAAATTCCCTTCTCATCTACCAATATCGTGTAAGTATGTAGTTTAGAGTAGATTAATAGTAGTGTAGAGTAGTTTTACAAACATGAATGGCTAGAACCCTTCCTCTAGGGTTGAAGCCATGGATTAGTATCAGGATTTATGAATTTGTTTGGGAATTAAGTTATTGATTGTTGTTATTGTCATGCATTCTGATTTATTGGTTGTTTTTGTTACTGATCACCATGAAAGCATATTTGTTATCTTGGGTGATAGCTTGATAAGGCATTACCTAGGCTTGCATACATGAGAATGTGAGGAGCATGCTTGTAATCTCGGGAGAGGTTCTGTGTTTGATAGAAATATATACCTAACACCGTGCTTGGTTGACACACGGGGTTATGAAAGACCAACTTGGGATGTCACATCACCACTCAAAGAAGTAGTTGTGAGGCTAAGTTAAGTTAAATGGTTAGACGTACGAAAGTCCCTAATCGTTTCCCGTAAACCACAACATAATTGATTGCCCGCGACTAGAAAATTAAACTCCTCGCTCACAATGATGCAGTGAGGCTAGATTGCCGTGTTAAGGGGTCAAAGACCAGCAACATGCAATTCTAATTTCCATGTGGAAATAACAATTGATAGTTCCATGCTTATTCCATTGCAAACGTAGGCCCTCATGATTATCTGGTTTTAACTCTATGTTTCTCCTAGGTAATTTCAGAATATTTCGTTGACCCAAACTTAGACTTAATTATTCTTCAATCGAAAATGTCTATCACTTTAACACTTAGATATTTAAAATCACACTAGAAATGGTATTAGTTAGAGGAATAGGTCCATTCCTGTGGGTTCATGTCCTGGGTGTTCTTAAAAGGGTTTTCACTATATTACTTGCACGACCCGTACACTTGCGAACGCGTCGATGAAAATGAGTCGTCAAATTATTGGCACTCGATGCGGGCTACGCCAAAGTTTTTTGGCGCTCATGCCTGGGACTCTATTGGGTTTTACAATTTATCCTGTTGTGTGGATTTTGAATTTTCCTTATGTGTTGAGAAACTGGTCTTAGTCTGTCTATTTGCGTGACAGGTTGTCCTGCCGAGCTGGCTAGAGATAGAGAGCTTTGTGGAACCGTTTTCTGAACCCGAACGTCAAATCCATTTGCAAAGGAGAGTAGCCTAGAGCAAAAGTCGAAAGACTTCAAGAAAAGGCATAACAACAACCACCCGCGGGGCAAGCACTATCGGAAGCAATGGCAGCAAAGACCAGTTCGCCATGGCAATCCCACTAGCGACGAATGTGACTCTAGTATCCGTAAACCTAGAGTTCAGAGGGAACTTGAGCTAAACGTAGCTATGGTGCCTGTTACATTCTAGTGGCCGGGCTTCACTGGGTGGCACATGAGGACCCGCAGCAGCACTTACAGAGCTTTTTGAGATAAGTGACATTGTCATCTCCACTGGCGTGTCCACAGATTATGTCCGACATCCTCTTCCATTTTCACTCGTTGGGAGGCGAAAAGTGGTCAAGGCTGAGCCACCGAACCCATAACTTCATGGAATGAAAGGGCTACAACTTGAGAAGAAGCTGAGAAAGGGAGGAACAGAGTGGAGGCTGCTTCTAAAACAGAAGAAGAAAGGAGATGGTTCTCGAAAGAGAACCCAGGTATGAGGATGTCTGGGGTGTATACCACGTCGTGCGACGACGTAAAATAAGGCACCGCTTGGGAGGCAATCCCAAGGGTACCTCAGGCACAAAGGAGGGGAAATCTGAGTACCCTCGGAGGAGGAAGAAAGCATGGAAGAGGAAAAGTGTGGGCCGACCACCCACTTGTGCAAGTTGTGGAAAAACATACTAGCTAGGCCTAAAGGCCTCGTGGAGTATTTTTCACCCTCTGTAAAAGCACTGGATGCTAAGAGGACATAGCATGATTTGCAGTGGGGTGAGGGAAATTTTAGAAAATTTCAAAATTTTTGTGCTTAAACAAATTGTTGGTGAAATGTAATGCTTGTGTGATAAAAACAGAAGTTCTTTGAAAGGCCTTTTGTGAGTCAAGCATGATCATCCCTCGTTGGTTTTTCTTTTCGGTTCTTTTTCCGACGGGGGTCGTTGAACCGAAGAATAAAATTTTTGCTTTTATTTTTTATTTTTATTTTTCTTGTCTCGTATATGTAATATTTTTAGTCATACAGGGAATGCTTCCGACGACGAATGGATGACGACCGTCTTGGAGGAAAATTAGTCGATGGATGTTGGGTTTTTAAACCGTAGCTAATGGATGCTTATGCTCTTGTTATGTGCTATACATGATTGTAAGATGGGTATGGTCATTGGGTCGGGTTACAAGTGTATAACTTTGTTTGGAGACACTTAGGCTCTTGAATTTGACTCAATATACTGAAGCTTAATGTTGAATCTTTAGATTAGCTGAGTAAGAGTCTCATTAATGTGTCTTGAATTGAGCATGTGCCATGAGTGTAAGGTTTTGAGTATTCTATGCTATTGTGGATTGTCTAGAACTTGCCTGGTGTGTGTATGAAGCGAAATGAAGGATGTGAATTGTAGGAAATGATTTAGGTATTTCTTTGAATTAACCTAAAATTTATCCCTCATTTTACCTACCTTGAAAAATTAATCCTAGTTAGCCCCGTTGAGCCTTGAGCCTATTTTTTGATAGCTGCAACATAAGCTTAATCCTTTTCTTTCATTAACCTTGAAATTGACCCAAAGCTCCTAGCGCTTGAAGAAGAAAAATCTGAAAGAGTAAAGGAGTGAGAGGAATGAAAAGAAATGAAAAGTAGCAAGTTGTAGAAGTTGAGAAAGGAAAAAGGTGCACTTGTGTGAAAGTGGTTCATCATTATTAAGGAGTAATAAAATAAAGTAATGAAAAATTATTTATAGAGCTCCCACGACAAGTCAAAAGTGCCTGCTAAATAAAGGGGAACAAAAGAGGAAAAAGAAAACTACCAAGGATAAAAAGGTGAAGTAAGGGAAGGAAGTTCGCAATGAGGGCGTGATGTGGTTAAAAGCGCTAGTGAAAGATAGTCACTATTACTCTGCCATACTCCACCGTACCAGTTACATTGCAAATCTCAAAAGTCCTACTTGATCTTACATTCATACATCCTCAAATTAGTGGAGTAAAACACTAAGGGCAAGCTTTTGGGTCATGACATGATGCACATGAATCTCTTTGTGAGAGTGAGTGTAATTTATTTATGTACCCACACATGTTGTGATGTAAAAATTATTTTTGCGTGCGATGGGGTAACTCTCTTTCCGTGAGGGCACATGTTGAATGAAGGATATAATTCATGTGGATTTCTTAATCAGTTGATTTGCATGAGTTTGCTCAAATTGAGAGTCGATTCTTGAGGTTAAGAAGTCTTAACATAATTGTATTTCATTTCGGTGATTAAATTGTGCATGCTCTACTTTTAGCTTGCATCTACAATCATTATAATGAGCTTGAATTATCTTTCTGAATTAGTTATGTGGGAGTCTCCATATGTATGATATGTAAAAGGTTGTTCGAGGACGAACAAGGCTTTAAGTGGGCTGTGATCAATGCTAGTAAATAGCATGCCCGTGATACGCTTTTTTACATAACTTAAATTAGTCGTGTTGTCTAAGTTATTTTATACATTTTCATGTGATTTTATATAAATGTGAAGATATGTGCTAACCAACATGATTAGCCTTTTTTTGTAGGTTTTGATGACTTTGAGGAGCTAATCCAGAGTTGGTGAAGTAGAGGCTTGGAAACGGAATAAGCACGCACAATATCAAAGAGGAGGCACAAACAGCCCACCTGCGCATCGGCAACGTGCCAATGAAGGCAGGCTGCCCACAACAGCGCCCACCTGCGCGTTGGCAATGTGCCACGGCAGGCTGTCTGGGTATGACAAGGGGAGGAGGCAACGCGCTGCCCAAGCAGCGTGCCACACTGCCAACGCGGCGTGGTGCCGAGGTCGATTTTCGGGTGTTGTTCCAAAGGAGTTTCGCGACGCCTCCATGTCACGGAGGCAAAGGTTCACATGATACACTCAGTGACACAGAGCCGTTCCAGGACAGGCCAAATTAAGCACATTCTCCATTTACTATGAATAGGACCCTTAGCTCCTAATTCCATTTGGGTCACGATTTTATTCTGAAAACTGCCTAGAGAAGGGAGAAGTGGGAGAACTCATCTAGGGTTTGTCAAATTCCCTCTCATCTACCAATATCGTGTAAGTATGTAGTTTAGAGCAGATTAATAGTAGTGTAGAGTAGTTTTATAAACATGAATGGCTAGAACCCTTCCTCTAGGTTTGAAGCCATGGATTATGATTGCATTTTATGAAATTGTTTTGGAATTAAGTTATTGACGCCTATTGTTTTGTCTTGCATTCTCGATTGTTGGCTGTTTTTATGATTGATCACCATGAAAGATATTTGTTAGCTTGGGTAATAGCTTGAGAAGGCATTACCTAGGTCAGACATGAGAATGTGAGGAGCATGCTTGTAATCTCGGGAGAGGTTCTGTGTTTGGATAGAAATATACCTAACACCGTGCTTGGTTGACACACGTAAGTTATGAAAGACCAACTTGGGATGTCACATCACCACTCAAAGTAGTTGTGAGGCTAAGTTAAAGTTAAATGGTTAGACGTACGAAAGTCCCTAATCGTTTCAAACCACAACATAATTGATTGCCCGCGACTAGAAAATTAAACCTCGCCACAATGATGCAGTGAGGCCAGATTGCCGTGTTTAGAGGCTCTAAAGACCATGAACATGCAATTCCAGTTATGTGAAATAACAATTGATAGTTCCATGCTTATTCCATTGCAAATCGTAGGCTCTCATGATTATCTGGTTTAACTCTATAAGTCTCCTAGGTAATTTCAGAATATTTCTCTGACCCAAACTTAGACTTAATTATTCTTCAATCGAAAATGTCTATCACCAACACTTTAGATATTTAAGATCATACTAGAAATGGATAGTTAGAGGAATGGGTCCACCTCGTGCTCGACATTCCGGTTCCTTAAAAGAGCCACTATATTACTTGCACGACCCGTACACTTGCGGATGCGCTCGATGTGAAAAAGAGTCGTCAAATTATTGGCACTCGATGCGGGCTACGTCAGCAAGCTGAGTAACCCAAGGATCTTATCTATATACTGTGGGTCCTAGGTAACTCACTAGCCTTTACCCCTGTTGTAGCATTAGTATTACTATTATCCCTCTGACTTACTGTCATCTTCTGTTTTACAAATATTTAAAATCAAGAGATGAAATTCATAGTAATGCATGAGTTAGATTTAAGTCTTAAGGCTCACTCTATAACATGATCTAGAATATGAATGTAATACCTCGCACCTTTAGAAAGGAGTTCCAACCTTAGTATGTAAGAAAATTGGTTCTAAATATAAGGATGTGGTCATTCATATGATTTATGGAATAATTATGGTGTGCGAAGCCTTTAACAAAATATAGATGTACCCCAAGAGCTGAAATAATGATGTATGAAAGTTTGCAAAAAAATTCTTGTACAGGTGATGAAGGGCGTATTTACGCACTTCTTAGCCATATTTAGCCCATACTTTACTCTATTTTGAAAATAAATTATTTGTGTTTGCATGTCTTTTATGATATATATTTGTGTAAAAGAGATAACACACATGATTAGATGCTTTCAGGGCTAAAAGTGATGGATTTGGGTGTATTTGAGGCTTTTGGAATGAAGGTGAAGAAGTTGGATTGAACATATCAAGATCATAGCATGTAGCACTACATTGGCACACCTGCACGATCAGCAGTGCGGTGCACAGGCCTTACTGCTCAATCATAGGTGCGAGGCATAGGCCTAACTGCGCAATGCAGTGCATGACATGGCACTAAAGCAGCATGATGACCAGCGAGGCGCGCCAGTCTGTCCAGGTGCCAACAAATGAATCCTACTTCAACTAGGAAAAGGAGCTACAAATCCCAAATCAAATCCATGAAGGAACAAAGAATTCACAAATCTACTATTATAAATACCCTTTGTTTCTTTGTAACAGGGAGCCAAGTTTTAGAGAAGTTTTAGACAATTGGGAGTTAGATGTTCTATTTAACAAAATACATTGAGATACTTCTTGAATTGTTCTTCCTTATTTCGTGCAATATTCCAAACAAGTTTTCTTTCAATCATCATTGTAAGTATTAATTTATGTGTTTTTCTATGAATATTATTAGTTTACTTATAATTATGAGACGATAAAACCTCCACAGCTAGGGTTGTGAGAATCATGGTGATTTAACAAACTAGGGTTTACACGACGTGATTCTAAACCAATACTAAACTCTTGTATTGTCTTCTCTTTTTCTTAAATATTTCTTAACGGTGTGTAACGTTAGGACTTGCTTGAATTCTCTACTTGCTTGATCCTAGAGAGGTAGAGATTAGGAAAAGAGAAGCACAACAAATCCTTGATTCTTTATGATCATTGTATAACTTGAGCTATGGTTGCAGGATAGTTAATTTTAAACAAATTGATAATGGTCCAATTGAAATTGCTCATGAGACCTAACCGGGTAATTG
>JACEIK010004082.1:133597-143835 GCA_018107945.1 Datura stramonium
TTCACCCCGTATTCCTATTCCTGTGGGTTCGACAATCCGGTTCTTCAAAAGAGCCACTTTATTACTTGTACGACCCGTACACTTGCGGGCTCATCACCAGGTCGTGACAAACTTAGTATCAAAGCACTAGGTTTGGAGTATCCTAGGATATCTGAAAGCCATATCAAGTAGATTCCTTTTCATGGGTGTGAAACGCGCCACACTTATGACGAGGAGGCTGCAACAGATTACTAGAAAAATTCCCTTTTGTTCATACTCTTTATCATGCGTTGAAGTTCAATTCCAAAAATTTTATCCTAACTCGTGCTCTATTTATTTCATTGAAACTATGCCTCCAAAACGAGGAAACGGAAGGAGGGCTGGCAATGCCAACCGACCTGCCCCACCAGCTCTAGCAGTCCTTAGTATGATCTAGTGTCCTCAGTAGAATTTAGAGCGGCAATCCAGCTGTTGGCTTAGATAGTGACTAACCAAGTGAACCAGCAGGTGGTTCCAGTGAATACAAATGGGTCCGCAACAGCTACTAGCGTTGAACATTTCACCGGAATGAACACTCAAGATTTTCATGGATCCAAGGTGGGAGAGGACCCACAGGAGTTTGTGGATGACATTCGGAAGATCATCCGGATTATGGGTGTGAGTTTCATGGAGAGTGCTGATCTGGCTGCCTACCCATTGAAAGGGGTGGCTCAAATTTGGTACGATCAGTTGAAGGAAGGGAGACCAGCAGGAGAAGAACTAGTAGAGTGGGAAGAGTTCACCATAATATTTCTAGACAGATTTTTCCCTCGGGAGTTGAGGGAGGCTAAGGTCACAGAGTTCATGAACTTAATCAAGGTAATAGGACCATGGAGGAATATGCATTAGAGTTCACTCGATTGTTGTAGTATGTTCCAGAGATGGTAGCCGAGCGAAGGGCTTGCATGCTTAAATTCGTCAACGAGGTATCAAACTTGGTACTTATGGAGTGCAGGACCGTGATGCTCATTAAGGACATTGAACCTTCTAGCCTCATTGTTCATGCCCAGCAGATTGAGGCAGAAAAGTTGAAGGATATAGAATAGGAGAATAAGTGGGCTAGAACGAGTCAATTTGATTATGGCAACCAGAGGTCCGACGGTAGTAGCTGCCCACAACAGCAGCAACAGAGGACTTAGCATCCAGTTCAGCCAGTGCCCCTACTTTTCAATCCCCCAAGGATCGGAAGGGTGGAGCATTTGGCTCTTAGCCCCAGAGTCACAATGCCAGCAACTGCTACCCAGCTTGTCCTATGTGTGGCAAGAACTATCCAAGTGAATGCCTTCTGGGTAGAGAGGGTTGCTTTGGATGTTGACAGATAGGTCACCGGCTAAAGGAGTGTCCATCAACAGGACGAGAAAATCACAGTCTGCCATTTCAGCAGCCCCAGCAGGTTGTCCAGCTCAGCAGGGTAACACTTCACGTATGGATGGCGGTCAGCGCCAAAACTATTTTTATGCTTTGTCCTCTTATCAGGATCAGGAGAGCTCACCTGACGTGGCCATGGGTATGTTACGTCTCTTCCATCTGGATGTGTATGCCCTACTAGATCTAGGAGCTACATTATCATTCATGACTCCCTATGTAGTTGTTCAGTTTGACATCAATCCAAAAGTCCTCTCAAAGCCTTTCTCAGTCTCTACCCCAGTTGGTGAGTCAGTTAGAGCCAGCAGGATGTATAGAAACTGCCCAATCTCAGTATTGAGCAAAGTAATTCTAGCTGATCTAGTAGAGCTAACATGGTCGATTTCGACCTCATTCTTACCATGGATAGGTTACATTTTGGATATGCCTCAGTCGACTGTAGAATTAGAGTCATCAAGTTTCAGTTTCCAAATGAGCCAGTTCTAGAGTGGATGGGTAGTAGTTTATTGCCTAAGGGTTGGTTTATTTCCTACCTCAAGGCAAGGAAGCTCATTTCGAAAGGGTGCATCTATTACCTAGTTAGGGTAAAATATTATAGCTTCGAGACCCCAACTATCTAGTCAGTTCCGTTGTCAGCAAATTCCCTGACGTGTTTCCTGAAGATCTTCCCAGAGTTCCTCCCGAGCGGGAAATAGACTTCGGCATAGACCTTCTTCCAGACACTTAGCCCATTTCTATTCCTCCTTACAGAATGGCTATAGCTGAGCTTAAGGTGTTGAAGGAACAACCAAAAGACTTTTTAGATAAGGGTTTCAACAGGCCCAGCATCTCTCCATGGAGTTCTCCAGTGTTGTTCATGCAAAACAAAGATGGTACTCTCATAATTTGTATCGACTGTCGTCCACTGAACAAGGTTACAATTAAGAAAATGTATCCCCTACCCAAGATTGACGACTTGTTCAATCAGCTTTGGGGAGCCAATTGTTTTTCCAAGGTAGATCTCAGGTAGGGGTATCATCATCTTAGGGTCAGGGAATATGACATACCGAAAATAGCCTTCAAAACTCGATATGGTCACTATGAATTTTTGGTTATGTCCTTTGGCTAACTAATGCCCCTGCAGCTTTCATGGACCTAAGAATAGGGTTTTCAAGCAGTATCTAGACATTTCATCATTGTATTTATTGATGACATTCTGGTATACGCAAGAAATGAGGAAGAACATGCAAACCATATGAGGATAGTGTTACAGACGCTTTAAGACTGCCAGTTTTTCGCTAAATTTAGCAAATGTGAATTCTGGTTGAAGTTTTTGACCTTCCTTGGTCACGTTGTCTCAGGTGAGGGTATTTAGGTAGATCCTCAAAAGATAGTAGTGGTGAAGGACTGGCCAAGACCTACTTTCCCAACAGATATAAGAAGTTTCCTGGGTCTATCCAGTTCTTACCGATGATTTATAAAAGGATTTTACTCTATTAAGTCTCCTCTAACTATGCTAACTAAGAAAAAGGTGAAGTTTCAGTGGTCAGATGCATGTGAGAAGAGTTTCTAAGAGCTGAAGACTCGACTCACCACAGCTCAAGTTGACATTACCAAAAAGAACAAATGGATTTGTAGTCTACTGTAATGCTTCCATAGTTGGCCTTGGTTGTGTTCTGATGCAGCGGGGTAAGGTTATAGCTTATGCCTCCAGAGAGCTCAAAGTTCATGAGAAGAACTATCCGACTCATGATCTTGACTTGGTGGCAGTGGTGTTTGCTCTTAAGATATGGAGGCATTATCTTTATGGGGTTCACGTAGATGTTTTCACCGATCACAAGAGCCTTCAGTACATCTTCAGTCAGAAGGATTTGAACCTTCGTCAGAGAAGGTGGTTGGAGTTGTTGAAGGATTATGACATGAGCATGCTATATTACCTAGGCAAGGCCAATGTGGTGGCTGACGCCTTAAGCATAATGTCCATGGGGGAGTGTTCCTCATGTTGAAGAGGGCAGAAAGGAGTTAGCAAAGAATATTCACAGGTTAGCTTGGTTGGGATTTCAGTTGGATGATTCAGCTGAGGGCGGAGTAGTACTGTAGAGTGGGTCAGAATCCTCATTAGTTGTTGAAGTTAAGTCAAAGCAGGATGAAGATCCCATACTGCTTAAGCTGAAAGAAGCAGTCCTAAGAAAAGAAAGTGGAGGCCTTCTCCTAAGGGGGAGATGATGTGCTTCTTTACCAGGCCAGACTATGTGTTCCGGACATAGGTGTCTTGGGAAGCAAATACTGGCAGAAGGCCACAACTCTAGATATTCTATCCACCCAGTTTCCACTAAGATGTACCGTGACCTACGGGATATCTACTGGTGGAATTGCATGAAGAGAGACATTGTAGAATATGTGTCTAAGTGCCCAAACTGCCAGCAGGTTAAGGTGGAACATCAGAGACCTGGGGATATTATTTGGGATATTAGCATACCCACATGGAAGTGGGAAGAAGTGAATATGGACTTTATTACAGGTCTATCTTGTACTCACCGGCAGCATGACTCAATTTGGGTGGTAGTAGATTGGATGACCAAGTCAGCATATTTCCTCCCAATTAAAACTATAGACTTAGTTAAGGATTATGCTAGGGTGTACCTCCGGGATTTGGTCAGACTGCATGGGGTGCCCTTGTCCATCATTTCAGATAGAGGTACCTAGTTCACCTCATGTTTCTAGAATCCATTTCAAAAGGGACTTGGTACTCAGGTCAAGCTCAGCACAACTTTTCACCCTCAGACAGATAGAGAAGCTGAGCAGACTATTCAGACCTTAGAAGATATGCTGAGAGCTTGTGTGATCAACTTCAAGGGCAGTTTGGATGATCACGTACCTCTCATCGAGTTTGCATACAACAACAGCTACCACTCCATTATTCAGATGGCCTCGTGTGAGGCATTATATGTTAAGAGGTGTAAGTCTCCTATAGGGTGGTTTGAAGTTGGCGAAGTGATGAAGGGTGTATTTACGCGCTTCATAGACATATTTTTCCCGTACTTTACTATGTTTTGAGAACAAATTATGTGTGTTTGCATGTGTTTATTTTGTATATTTGTGAAAATTAGCTAACGCATGTGATTAGATGTTTTTAGGGTTAAAAAGGATAGATTTGAATGTATTTGAGGGTTATGGAATGAAGATGAAAAAGTTGGAGTAAATGATGCAAAGCTTAAAGTTTGGCACTAGGATGACACATAGCCACACGACACGGTAGCAGCTTGTGCATACTGCCAGGCGCGAGGCGCCTTCATCCTTTCGCTACTGGCCACGCGACACGGTAGCAGCAATGCCGCAATGGCAGGCACGACATGGCCTACCTTCAGCGCGATGCAGCGTGCAAGGCGTCGGCCTGCCCAATGCTAGGTGGTGTGCGATGCGACAATGGCTATGCGGCAGTAGATGGGGTGACACGCAAGGCTCCCTAAAAATACAAAAAATGGATTTCCTACTTCAACTAGGAAAAGGAACTTCAAGTCCCAAGTCAAATTCATAAAGGAACAAGGAAAACAAATATCTACTACTATAAATACCCCTTTTATTTTCATGTAATAACTAAGTTTTAGAGAAGATTTTTTGAGAGAAGTTTTTAGAAAAGAGTTAGAGGAAACAATTCACAATTTAGTTTTAAAAGTTGGTTTTATTTTGAGATACAATTGTAAAGTTTTTCTTCCGAATTTTGCATTAATCAAGTGAAGGTTCTTCCTATCATTGTTGTAAGTATTAATTTTTGCTTTTATTTATAAATTCTATCAATTTACTTATAAACATGATAGGTTAAAACTACCACAACTAGGGTTGTGGGAACCATGATGAATTAACAAAATAGGGTTTGCATGACGTGATTCTAAACCAATACTAAACGCTTGTATTGTATTATCTTCATCTTTAATGATTCTTAATGGTGTGCAATGTTAGGAAGTGCCCAAATTCTTTACTTGCTTTGGTTGAAGAGGTAGAGATTAGGAAAAGAGAATTACAACAAAGCCTTGATCTTGATGATCATTGTATTAACTTGAGCTGTGGTCGTAGGATAGTTATATTTGGAACAAATCGATAATGGTTAAATTGCAATCGCTCATGAAACTTGGTCGAGTAATTGAGTATAGTCATTCAATAGGGACTGGTCGGTTGTTTGAATGAACCCAAGTTATCAGTTCTATAAGCAAAGTATTGGGATAAATTACTAGTGTAAAACACGAAATAGTTAAGGATC
This sequence comes from Datura stramonium, assembly GCA_018107945.1. Lineage (NCBI taxonomy): Eukaryota > Viridiplantae > Streptophyta > Magnoliopsida > Solanales > Solanaceae > Datura > Datura stramonium. The sequence goes on from JACEIK010004082.1 coordinate 139,218, forward strand.
CACGGGGAACACTTACCCTAGTTAATCGCATTAATTTGGAAACAACCATCAATTTCTTAACATTGTTACTTATTAATTTTACAAATCTCCCCTCTTAGGAAATAATTCACTAGAAAGGTTAAGTAGTAGTGTTCTTCTATATCCTTCCATATTTCCTATGGGATCGACCCCAACCTCTAGTTGGGTTCATTATTGACAATGTCTGCTTCTCACTTCAGTAAGAGTTGTGGTTTGAGAATTATCACGAATATACCTTGATAGGACCAGACTCGGTTCATGAAACTATGCATAAAGTGCAACTTATCAAGGAAAGGTTGACAGCAGGTCAAAGCCGACAAAAATCATATGCTGATGTCAGGAGGAGAGACTTAGAATTTGCTGTAGATGATTCAGTGTATCTGAAAATTTCAACAATGAAAGGGGTGATGAGATTTGGAATGAAAGGAAAACTCATTCCGAGGTATGTAAGATCCTACAAGATACTGCGAAAAATTGGTACTGTGGCCTGTGAGTTAGAATTACCTTCAGAGTTAGCATCTATGCACCCAATCTTCCATGTATCACTATTGAAGAAGTGCATCGATGATCTGAGCTTAGTTGTTCCATTAGACAGTGTAGGAGTGAAAGATAGCCTCTCTTACGAAGGAGTCCTAGTCCAAATCCTAGACCGTCAGGTCTGTAAGTTAAGGAATAAGGAAATCACTTTAGTGAAAGTCTTGTGGAGGAACCAGCTAGTTGAGGGTGCCACATGGGAGGCAGAAGCATACATGATGCATAAATACCCTCATTTGTTCCCTTCCAATTCAGTGTCAGCGTTAGCTTTTAAATTCCTCCTTAGTACTCTATTCAGTTTCATGTTCAATTCATGTGTCCCAAGATTCTTTTATGTCAATGTATGCAAGTGTAGTTTATGAATTCATTTCAGCCATGTCGTTCATTCCGGAGTCAGTCACTCTATCAGTTATCAGCTTTAAATGTTCAGTATTCGGTATGATGATTACATTTCTCAGCTTTTCAGTGTGTATACCAATATCTGGGGATGAATGTTCCCAAAGGGGAGATATTGTAATACCCCGAAAGCCCTAAGATTAGACCCAAGAGTTGAAACGAAGAAAAATAGGATTTTCTACACCAGGTCATAGGACGAGTCATCCAATGACCTGTGGGGTGCAAAATGAGTCATTAGGTTACTTGTGGGGAAGAGGATGAGCTTGGTTGGACTTTTGGCTTTAGGTTTGACCATAGGTGAATCCACGAATCGTGGTCAACCCCACGAGTCGTGGTCAAGGTCTTGCCTTGGATGTTGAAAAGTTGGCAGCGTTCCCAATGACTGGTCACCACGAGTTGTGGTGTCCCTCATGGTGACCCGTGATGAGATATTTCCAGTTCTGGCGATGAGGTAGACCATGAGTCGTGCTCAGTAACAATGAATCATTCAGTCCCTCATTGGGACTGGTAGTGTGATTTTTTTGCGAAATTTCTATGGACTATTCCGTAATTTTCTAAAACTCCTAGAATCTAAACTTCACCATTTTGGGCACGTTTTGTAGAGAATTAAAGGGATAATCGACTAAAACCCTAGCAATTTCACTCAACTCTCAATCTCCCAATATTAGAAGTACGATTTACTTAGACATTTCTCCCAGAGCAAGCTAGGGCATTCGACTCTTCTTCTCAGATTCTCAAGAGTTTTCTCCGGGATTTCTACACTAGGTGTGTGAGAATTTAGCAAGGAAATTGTCCTTCCCTTGTGCCCCAAAATCCATCTATGTTTTCTTATTAGTTATAAGCCCCGATACTTTCGAATTAGAGGAATTTTTTGGTCATGTTATGATTAAATCATGTTAAATGCTATTCATACTACTTGTTACTATATTCCCATTATCTAGTTATCATGTTTACCCTTGTTTCCTGAAAAGTGACTTTAGCCCTAAATCGATAAGTGTAGTACGTAGGGTCCTATATAATTGTACAGACATAATGTTGCTTGACTCTATCAGTGTCAGAAATTCCATGTTATTATCATCAGATAAATGCTTAGTCAGTTGCATGCTAGCTCAGTCTCAGTCAACATGTTAGTATCTTCAGTATCATTCAGTAATGTCAGCTGGTCAGTTTGACTATAGTTAGTTCTTGAGGTGTTAGTAATGCCTCCCAATTTTCAGCTATCAGTTATCAGTTAGTTCTATAGACGGCTACGATGCTTCCAGATAAGCAGCTCTGACCAGTCTTATGACCACCAGTATAAGTTTTAGTTTGTTCTTTAGATGGTTATGACGCTTCTAGATAAGCAGCTCTGGCTAGTATTAGAAGACCAATTACAGTATCTGGTCCGATAAGACTCTCAGGATACTTTTAGATAAGTATCCCTGACTTAGTCTTGGGCCCCAGTTTCGAGCTATCAGCTTGGTAGTAGTAGTCATGTTAGGACTATCCAGTGGGAGTAGGACTTAACACCGAGAGGGATAGGGTTCCAGCGCACTCTATTTTCTAGAACTACGTTGCCACCGTAGGTTAGTTTTGCCCGAATAGGCCTAGATTTGTGATCACCCAGTTCATGCCTTTATATCCTGGCACAAATATAATGGATCCTATTGATGGGGCATGTACATTAAACTTCACATTTAGCTCACGTGTTTATATGTCGGTTATAGACTGTCCCACTAGTCAGTACAGTCCTAGTTCAGTTCAGTTCAGTTTAGCTAAATTCAGTATCTTAGATTTAGAACATGTCTATGACCATCAGCCATGGTGATTATTGACAATATCAGTTATATTTCAGTTGTATTAGTTTTCAGTATTTCAGTTAGTCATTTCAGTTCAGCTACTTGTTCTTTCATACTTATTATAAATCTCATTTACTCAGTACATTCAAAGCACTGACGCGTACCTTCTATGATGTATCGTATCATGATACAGGCGCAAGTTCTCAGTCCTAGCATCGTTAGTAGTTCCCTCGAACGATAACAACAACAACATTTTGTGAATCCTCATCTTCCGAGGATGATATTTACTTTCAGTTAGTTCTTTACAGTCATATTTTAGAGTTAGCTAGGGACTTATCCCAGTAACTCATCATTTAGTAGATGGCTTTTGGATATAGACATAGATATTCAGTATTGTTTTACATATGTATTGACTCTTTTCAAATCAGTTTTTCTTAAATGATTTTATTTATTTAAAGCTTTCACTTATGATTACTCAGTTTACCAGTGTAACGATAGACCATGGGTTAGCTTAGGGTCACTTGTGGCACAAAGTACCGTGTCTCGGCCAGGGTGTAGACTTGGGTCATGACAACATAACTGTTTGAAAAGCCTCTAATTATAAAATGAGATGATGGGAAAACACCCCCAACTTTCTTTCCAAGTTTGAAACTTAAAGACACTGGAAAAGGAGACATAAACCAAAACTTCCATCCTCCAATTATGAGGACTCACTGAAACTAAGACTGGACTGAAGCGGGAGCGAGCCAACATTGGGACTGATATTGATCACCCGAACCTATATCACAAAATGATATAGCATAAAGTATGTTGTCAGTACTTTGAACGTACTGAGTATGTAGAGAAAGTAAAACACGCTAACAAAATGATAGTCTGAAATTATGAGTATAAATCAAGATAGAACATGAGAGTAAGGACGACATGCTAAAAACCATATTCATGAAGAAATCATAATCATGAGATATTCATCATAAGATGAAACATAATAACCCAACGTTTAAAAATAAAAATCATATAATGTACCATACTTGAAATCATAAGGAAAAACTTATAAACTAATCAATGGGTCAAGTACGCTATAAAACATAGTATCATAAGTCATGAACATGAGTGACTTAAACATGAGAAACAATGGGAGACTTCTTCATAACTGACACTATCATGATTGATCTTACATGATGCCCCAACTATCTCGCTCAGGTGGGCAGTGTCATCCCAAGCTTGCCAAGGCAAGGAACGATTAAGGGGTGATATCACTCGTGAATCCCTATAGGGTTTGAACATGAATATATACCTACGGTGGCACATAGTTGTGAGACTCAGGGTTAGCCTGAACCTTTAGCCTAATTGGTGCTAGACACTACTCCTAAAAATATGCACATAGCTCATAATCATTATCATAAAACCATACTTGATCTTGCATGGACTTGTCTAATTGATGAAATCATAATCATACTTGACATATGTGAAATAGTCATGAGAATAATGTCATTAGGTTGTCCATGATAAATAACTTGAGTGTCATGAAAATCATATGTGCTTGAGTAGATAATCATAATTGAAATCATAGGATCATAAGCTTCAAATTCATAAAATCATGCATAATTGGGAAAAATCACCATAACTTGAAAGTATAGATCCATAAGAAATTCTAGTAGAAAATAAGCAATCATAATCATGAATCATGAATCTAATCATAAGAAACTTGAATTCATAAGAGATCATAAGAGATTTTATGAGAATCAAGTCTAACCCTAGAATTTCACCATATTGACATAGCCCGCATCGAGTTCCAATAATTTGATGACTCTTTTTCACATCGAGCGTGTCCGCAAGTGTACGGGTCGTGCAAGTAATATAGTGGCTCTTTTTAAGAACCGGATTGTCGAACC
>JACEIK010004083.1:0-12164 GCA_018107945.1 Datura stramonium
TAGAATTAGCATCCTCGCTCTCAACGAAGTAGTGAGGCTAGTTTGTTGTGTTTAGAGGTTCGGAAGGCCATGAACATGCAATTCTAATTATGTGAGATGAAAATTGATAGTTTCACACTTAAACCATTGAAAATCGTAATAGCGCATGATTATCTGGTTTTAACTCTATGTTGCTCCTAGAGTGAACTCAGGATATTTCGTTGACCAAAATTAGACTTAATTAAATCTCCCTCGAAAACTTTTATAATCAACACTGCGGTATTTAATATCACACTTGAGCTTGATAGTTAACTGAATTGGTCCATTCCCTGTGGGTTCGACATTCCGGTTCTTAAAAAGAGCCACTATATTACTTGCACGACCCGTATGCTTGCGGGACCGAACAGAAGGACCCTCAGAACTAGTGATCCACCAACACAGAATCTCCAACAGGAGTAGACACACAAATAGGAGTATCAAGCACATCATAAACAAGATTCAAATACAATGCAAAATAAGCAAACACATAAGAAAATGTAGAGCCCAAATCAAATAAAGCAATAACCATTCTATCGTCCACGAAGATCATACCTGTAATAACGGCGTCTGAAGCCTCTGCCTCTGGGCTACAAGACAAAGTAGAAATGGGCCTGATTACCCGCCTCAAAACTGCCCTGATTGGGCTGTGCCACCCCTCTACCTGACTGGGTGCCACCCTTACCCACCTTAGCATGTCCTATACCCTATTGAGCACCACATCTAATGGTTGGATGACCACCTCGTCCCAACTGTGGATGATCCGGACTAAATGCACTACCTCTTCTCTTGACAAAGGCCAGAGCTCGAGAAGCTGGGTGAGTAATAATCTATCCATCCTGTTCGAACCTGGGGCACCATCTTTAGATGTGTCCATACTCGCCACACTCATGACAGACCTTCTCAATCATTGTCCTCTAAACTGGAACAGAGGAAATAGGGCAAGCTCCGAAGTTTGAACGAACGATCTAGGTACCCCCAACTGCACATGATGATCACGGAGCTGTCCTTGGTGGACCTCCGGCTGACACCTTTATGGTGGAATGAATAGGGTGCCTAGATAAACCTTGCGGTGTCGGAGCCTTGGCAAATGAAACCCACATTTCGAGCCTTCTTCTCAGTGTTCATTGCATATCCCTCCTGTCTCACCCCTTCCACGGACTTCACATACTCCACAAACTCTTGAAAGGTCTTACCTAAGGAGACCATCTGAAAACCCACATTCAGGCCTTTACCAAACCACTTAATCCTCTCCTCATCTATGGGCAGTAAAGGTAGAGCATGCCTGAACAAGGAATGAAACTGAGCCTTGTATGCTGCAACAGATAAGTTCCCCAGCTGGATGGTGGTGAACTCATCTCATCTCCTATCCCTCTGAGTTAAGGGAACATACTTCTCTAGGAAATATGGAGTAAGACTGGGTCCAAGTCAACGGAGGTGACCCTGCTGGTCTGCACTCCATAAATGTTCTTCACCAAAGCTTAGCATCCCCCATCAATTAAAAAGTGAGGAACTCCACATCATATCTCTCCACCGCCTCCATCTTGTGGAGCATCACATGAAAATCAATAATGAACTCATAGGCGTCCTCCGCCTCAGTGTCGTCGAAAGTGGGAGGCTTTATCTTGGTGAGTCTCTAAAATAGGCCATGCTCCTCCCCCGTCATCACCACCCACTACCGGCCTTGGGAACATGATAGCTTTCGATATGTCATCAATCCGAGGAGCCACAGAAGCTACATGTTGTATCCCCAACTGCTGGCCCACAGGAGTTGCTAGCGCTGCACTCAGGAGATTGAGGATCTGAGCCAAAACCTCAGAGGATGTTGGAATGGAAGGAGCTTCCCCTTGAGTTGGAACTTCAATTTCAACAACCACTTGCTCCGGTACTGCTGGTGGCATGAGAAATGTAGACCTCTCCCTGACTGGAGCAGGAGCACGAGCCCGTTCTCTAGCAACAGCAGGCCTCCATCCACGACCTCTGCCCCTTCCTCTGCCGCGGACTGCGGCTGCCACTGCTGGTTTGGGTGTTGCGTCTCTGTTATCATTTGTGTGTGTTATCACCATTTGAGAAGGAAAGAAGAAAAGTGGTTAGATACCAATTTGGATCACCAGATACCAATTGAAATCAAGTAATAGCACGAAAGGAAGGAAGGAGGGAGTTTTACTAAAGTCCTTCAGCCTCTCGAAGATAAGTTACGGACGTCTCCGCACCGATTCGTGAGAATCTACTAGACCCATCTTAGTTCAATGAGATCAACGAACCTAGAGCTCTAATACCAACTTTGTCACAATCCAAATGGTTGTGGTTAGCACCCACACTAACCCCCCGGTGGGCAAACCAACGATCCCCAAAAATTACCCCAACATCATACATTCAGCAAGAGATAAAGGTTTATAAATAAATTAAAGGCGTCATCCCAAGCAGTAATCAACCTCTTACAACCAAAATAAAATACACCAAAACTAATCCCAAGACCTGAAAGTCATACACAAGACATCTACTTTCAACTCTAAATATGATTAAGTCTAAAACACAAATAAAATAAATGTCTGGAAGAGAAGGTCATCTTCAGTGGGAGAGTGGTACTGCCTCCTCGGTCTATTCACCTTCCAATAAATTTTCATCGCTTTACAGGTGAGGATGTGAGGAACTTCTAGGTTCGAACAATGTACTCAGAAAAGAAGTGCAGGGGTAGGGTTAGTACATAATACGGTACTGGTAGGCATCATCTGCCGACCTCATATAATAACGTGTAAATATAGAAAAAATGATATAAAACAAGTATTTAGCATCATACAGAAGTACAAAAATTCAAGTGCACTGGATCTAACACAGGTGACAACTAGCCTGCTCATTGGATTTGGCCTTTTGCTGCAGCAGCGGTCTCGCCACAGCTGTACTGCCTTAGGCAGTAGCTCAACTTAGCTGCACCTTCATCAGTTCTTCAGTCATCAGTGTCAAAAATTCACATACTCTACGGTTCAATTCAAATATCGTACACGTCTGAGCAACAATAAATATGAATCTTTATCAGTTACTAATGCAACAGGTAATTACAAGCAAAATCCACTCAATATTTACCAACATCGTGACTGTATCACACTTAGAATCAGGTTCATATTCTTCATTTTTAAAATATATAAACAAAATCCATAATTTTCACAACTACTTAACACATATTTCATTGAGTCCTACATATGGTTACAATGTAATATAAACAAAGTAAATAAATGGTGACATGACGAGCATACGCCTCCACCATATCCCCATAAACACTCTATCCACAAAACCAGTATACACATATGCCAGAGGGTCTTATTTTTTTCTTTCCAGTCATGACTTGTAGGGGACTCTAGAAATCCATGTACTGTACCGGCGTGGTACCCACTCTAACTCATATGCTCGTTCGGATGCTCCCCTCGGGCACAGGCCACTCAACAATAACTCTCGCCCGTATACTCCCCTCGGGCACGAGCCACTCATCTCAGGATACTTTTATGATCCAAATCATTTTTCATTCACAAAATATAACAGGAAAACAACTCACATATGTGTGTGTGTGTATATATATAATTTAACACTTAGGAGTCTATTCTACTCCATCACTTGCACAATTACAGATCATCAATTCACATTGAAGCATCTTAAAAGAATTTCACTTCATAGTTCTACAAGATTTTCACAACAGTTCATGAACATCTCATATTAACATGATTCTCACAATTTATTCAAATATACTATTCATATCACATAATGTCCGAATACCAATCACATACCATTATCACACATGCATACAAGCCATTATACAAAGTCTAATCCTCTAACCAAAACCTACCTCGATATTCAAATATAAAAATTCGGCTACTCTACGGGAGCCTTGCCCTTTCTCAAAGCTTCGGATCGTTCAAAATCGACACAACAAGGGTAATTCATTACTTACTCTTCAATCATGGGTCTAAATAGATCAAACCCTTCCGTTTGGGGTATTTTCGAAAGAAAACCCTAATTTTACTTGGTTCTAGTCTCAATTCCCTGCATAACCCTCATTCCCAACACATAATTTTAGGGGAGTAATCAAAACTCTTCAAACATCAATACAGATCACCCCTAATCATACCGCAATCCAGCCCTAGTTTACAAGCTAGAGTTTTTCTCTACAAAAACTTCTACAATTAAAGGTCCACAAGCAATCTAGGATCAACACTACTCGTAGTAGAGATAGGAAATCAAAATTCTTACCTTAGAAGAAGAGTTCACTGCTCTGGAGAGATTTTCCGTTCTCTAGCCCTTCTGATCGTGTTTTGAAAATAATGAGGCAAAAACCCAGTAATTCCCACTTAAAACTCACTTCTGATTTCCCTTGTCCGCTGCAGCAGTCACATTTTTGCTGCAGCGGACCCACTACAGTAGCTAAAGTGTTACTGCAGCGTTTCCAGTGTTTACTTCCTAATTTTTTCACGGCGAGACTCCAACCGCTACCACGGTCTTGCTGCAGCGTAATATCCACCGTTGAAGCGGTCCCCCAAATCAGTAGCTACCCAAATTCGGTCAGTTTACACTTAAAATATTTCACATTACATTCAATTCCTTTCTTGACCTATTTTCAGTGTTCTAGGTCCCTGTTCATCCCATAACAAAATATGATTCATTATATCATATACCAATTAAAATACCATTTGTCCCCGAACAGTCTATACAAAGAAAGGGGAGAGTACTTACCAGATTCCACGAACAGCTGAGGATACTTGATCCGCATATCATCTTCCCAAGTGGTTTCCTCAATCGGATGATTCTTCCACTGGACCTTTACTGTCGCAATTTCTTTCGACCTTAGCTTCCGAACTTCTCTAGCCAATATCGCTACAGGCTCCTCCTCATAAGACAAATTCTTATCTAATAGCACATAGTCCCATTTGATAGTATACGTTCTATCCCCATGATACTTTTTCAACATTTAGACATGGAATGTCAGATGGACTCTAAAACAATCCTGGCGACAACGCCAGCTCATACGCTACTTCCCTCACATGCTGGAGTATTTCAAACGGTCCAATGTACCTCAAGCTAAGCTTACCCCATTTTTCGAACCTCATCACCCCCTTCAGAGGAGACACCTTTAGCAGTACTTACTCTCACTCCATGAACTCCATATCCCTTACCTTCTTGTCTGCGTACTGCTTCTGTCTACTCTAAGCAGCAACCAAACGATCTTGAATTATTCAAACTTTTTTCAAGGACTCCCTCATCAAATCGGTTCCCCAGGGTCTCACTTCAAACGCATCAAACCAACTAATTACAGACCTGCATTTTCTTCCATACAGAGCTTCAAATGGCGCCATGCCAATGCTTGAGTGATAGCTGTTCTTGTAGGTGAACTCTTCCAAGGGTAAGAATTAGTCCTTATGGCCTCCAAAATCCATCACAAACGCTCGGAGCATGTCCTCCAATACCTTGATAGTCCTCTCTGACTGTCCATCTGTCTGAGGGTGAAAGGTTGTGCTTAAGATTAACCTCATGCCCAACTCAGCCTGCAAGATCCTCCATAAATGAGAAGTGAACTGAGTGCCCCTATCTGACACAATTGAAACCGGCACCCTATGCAACCCAATCACTTCCTTCACATATATTTTAGCTAGTTTCTCCGTGTTGTAAGTCACCTAGAATGGAAAGAAATTAGCTGACTTGGTCAATCTGTCCACTATTACCCAAATTGAGTCAAATTTCCCCAAGGTCTTGGGAAGACCCACCACAAAATCTATTGCTATTCTCTCTCATTTCTACTCAGGGATAGGCATTCTCTAAAGTACTCCTTCAGGCTTTTGGTACTCATACTTCACCTGCTGACAATTCAGATGTTGGGCGATGTAGTAAATAATATTTTTTTTCATCTGGCCCCACCAATAGTGTTTCTTCAGGTTGTTGTACATCTTGGTGACCCCAGGGTGGATGGAGTACCTCGACTTGTGAGCTTATGCCAAAAGAGTTTAATTAGCTCACCAACTTGGGGAACCTTTATTATCAGGACCCCTTCATCATCTAACACTGCTTCTTTGGCTTCTCCCGACAAAACCTTATCTCGAATATTAACCAGCTTTTTGTCCTCAAACTATGTTGTTTTGATTTCCTCCAGCAGCAAGGATTTAGCCTCTATGATGGCTAGTATCCCACCCATTTCTGTCAGCGACAACCTTACCAAACTGTTTACCAAAGTCTGAACTTCTCTGGCCATCGGCCGCTGAGTAGCTTCCTAGCAAGCTAAACTGCCCATGCTCATTGTCTTCCGGCTCAAAGCGTCTGCCATAACATTGGCCTTCCTGGATGGTACAGGATAGTGATATCATAATCCGTAAGTAGCTCCATCCATCTCCTCTGCCTCAAATTGAGATCTTTATAGGAGAACACATACTGCAAGCTGCAATGATCCGTGAACACATCACATTGAGCTCCATATAGGTAGTTCCTCCAAATTTTCAGGGCAAAAACCACTATTGGTAACTCCAGGTCGTGCACTGGGTAATTCTTCTCATGCATCTTCAACTATCTCGAGGAATAAACAATGACCTGTCCTTCCTATATTGAACAGAGCACCCAACCCAGACCATGAGGCATCACAATAAACAACAAAGACTTTACCTTCCACGGGTAACACCAAGATAGGTGTTGCGGTTGCAAGAGTCTTGAGTTTCTGAAAACTTGCTTCACATTCCTCAAACCACTAGAAGGGTACATCCTTTTGGGTCAACTTGGTCAGCACTGAAGAGATAGATGTAAAACCCTTCATGAGTCTACGATAGTAACTGGTCAATCCCAGAAAACTCCAAATCTCCATCACGTTAGTGGGACTTTCCCAGTCTCTGACCACCTCCACCTTTCATGGATCAACTTGGATTCCCTCCTTGGAAACCACATGTCCCAAAAAGGACACTGATTCCAACCAAAATTCACACTTAGAGAAATTGGCATACAACTGCTTCTCCTTCAGTATTCCCAGCACAATTCTCAGATGATTTTCATGCTCCTGCTTGGTCTTAGAATACACTAAGATATCGTCAATAAACACAATAACAAAAGAGTCTAAATAAGGTTTGAAAATACCTTTCATCGGGCTCATTAATGCAGCTGGGGCATTAGTGAGTCTGAATGACATGACCAGAAACTCGTAATGCACATACCTGGTCCGAAAGGTTATTTTGGGATATCCTCAGCCCAAATCTTCAGTTGGTGATAACCCAACATCAAGTCGATCTTTGATGCCCCCTATAACTGATCAAACAGATTATCTATTTGAGGAAGAGGTTATTTGTTCCGTATAGTTACCTTGTTCAACTGATGGTAGTCGATGCATATCCACATACTACCATCCTTCCTATTTACAAACAAAATCGGGGCACCCCACAGCGATACACTCGATCTGATGAATCCTTTACTAAGCAACTCCTGCAACTATTCCTTGAGTTCTCTTAACTCAGTTAGTGCCATTCAGTACGGAGGAATAGAAATAGGTAGAGTCCTCGGCTCTAAATCTATAAAGAAGTCAATGTCACGGTCCAACGGCATGCCAGGAAAATCTACAGGGAACACCTCTAGAAACTCACGAAAAAGGGGGACCGACTCTATAGAAGGACCCTCAGAACTAGTGATCCACCAACACATAATCTCCAACAGGAGTAGACACACATATAGGAGTATCAAGCACATCATAAACAAGATTCAAATCCAATGCAAAATAAGAAGACACATAAGAAAATGTAGAGCTCGAATCAAATAAAGCAATAACCATTCTATCGGGCATGAAGATCATACCTGTAATAACGACGTCTAAAGCCTCTGCCTCTGGGCTACCAGACAAAGCATAGAAATGGGCCTAATCACACGCCTCAAAACTACGCCGGTTAGGCTGTGCCACCCCTCTACCTGACTGGGTGCCACCCCTACCCACCTTAGCATGTCCTCTACCCTGCTGAGCACCACCTCTAATGGCTGGCTGACCACCTCGTCCCAGTTGTGGATGATCCAAACTAAATGCACTACCTCCTCTCCTGACAGAGGCCAGAGCTCGAGGAGCTGGGTGAGTAATAATTTGTCTATCCTGTTCGAACCTGGGGCAACATCTGTAGATGTTTCCATACTCGCCACACTCATGACAGACCTTCTCAATCATTGACCTCTAAGTTGGAACAGAGGAAATATGGTGAGCTCCGAAGTCTAAACGAACGATCTGGGTACCCCCAACTTGACCTGATGATCACGGAGCTGTCCCTGGTGGACCTTCGGATGACACCTGTATGGTGGAATGAATAGGGTGCCCAGAGAAACCCTGGGGTGTCGGAGCCATGTCAAATAAAACCCACTTTTCGAGCCTTCTTCTCGGTGTTCATTGCATATCCCTCCTATCTCACCCCTTCCACGGACTTCACATACTCCACCAACTCTTGAAAGGTCTTACCTGAGGAGACCATCTGAAGAGTTGGTACCTGAAGACCCACATTCAGGCCTTTAACAAACCGCCTAATCCTCTCCTCCTCTATGGGCAGTAAAGGTAGAGCATGCCTGGACAAGGAATGAAACTAAGCCTTGTATACTGCAACAGATAAGTACCCCAGCTGGATGGTGGTGAACTCATCTCTTCTCCTATCCCTCAGAGTGCAGGGAATATACTTCTCCAGGAAATATGGAGTAAGATTGGGTCCAAGTCAACGAAGGTGACCCTGCTGGTCTGCACTCCATAAACGTTCTCCACCAAAGCTTAGAATCCCCCATCAATTAAAAAGTGATGAACTCCACATTATATCTCTCCACTGCCTCCATCTTGTGGAGCATCTCATGACAATCAATAATGAACTCATAGGCGTCCTCCGCCTCAATGCCGTAGAAAGTGGGATGCTTTATCTTGGTGAGCCTCTAAAATAGGTCACGCTTCTCCCCCATCATCACCACCCACTACCGGCCTTTGGAACATGACATCTTTTGATATGTCATCAATCCGAGGAGCCACAACAGCTACATGTTGTATTCCCGACTGTTGTCCCACAAGAGTTGTAGGCGCTGCTCCATTACCTATGAGGCCATTCAGGAGATTGAGGACCTGAGCCAAAACCTCAGAGGATGCTGGAACAGAAGGAGCTTCACCTTAAGTTGGAACTTCAATTTCAACAAACACCTGCTCTGGTACTTCTGGTGGCATGGGAGATGTAGACCTCTCCCTGACTAAAGCAGGAACACGAGCCCATTCTCTAGCAGCAACAGGCCTCCATCCACGACCTCTGCCCCTTCCTCTGTCGTGAACTGTGGCTGGCACTGCTGGTTTGGGTGTTGCATCTCTGTTATCGTTTGTGCGTGTTCTCACCATCTGAGAAGGAAAGAATAAAAGTGGTTAGATACAAATTTAGATCACCAGATACCAATTGAAATAAAGAAATTGCACGAAAGGAAGGAAGGAGGGAGTTTTACTAAAGTCCTGTAGCCTCTCGAAGATAAGTTACGGACGTCTCCGCACCAATCCGCGAGACTCTACTAGACCCATCTTAGTGCAATGAGATCAATGAACCTAGAGCTCTGATACCAACTTTATAACAATCCAAATAGTTATGATTAGCACCCAAACTAACCCCCCGGTGGGCGAACCAACGATCCCCAAAAGTTACCCCAACATCATACAGTCAGTAAGAGATAAGGGTTTATAAATAAATTAAAGACATCATCACAACAGTAATCAACCTCTTACAACCAAAATAAAATAAAACAAAACTAATCCCAAGACCTGAAAGTCATTACACAAGATGTCTGCTTTCAACTCTAAAATGATTAAGTCTAAAACACAAATAAAATAAATTTTCGGAAAAGAAGGACATCTTCAGCGGGAGAGTGGTACTGCTTCCTCGGTCTATTCACCTTCCAATAAATTGTCGCCGCTTTACAGGTGAGGACGTGAGGAACTTTTAGGTTCGAACTATGTACTCAGAAAAAAAATGCAGGGGTAGGGTTAGTACATAATACGATACTGGTAGGTATTATCTATCGACCTCATATAATAACGTGTAAATATAGAAACAATGATATAAAACCAGTATTTAGCATCATACAGAAGTACAAAAATTCAAGTGCACTGGATCTAACACAGGTGACAGCCAGCCTGCTCACTGGATTGGGCCTTTTGCTGCAGCAGCAGTCTCGCCAAAGCGGAAGAAGTTCCGCTGCAGCGGTATTGCCTTAGGTAGTAGCTCGACTTAGCTGCATCGTCATCAGTTCTTCAGTCATCAGTGTCAACAATTCACATCCTATACGGTTCAATTCAAATACCGTACACGTTTGAGCAACAGTAAATATGAATCTTTATCGGTTACTAATGCAACATGTAATTACAAGCAAAATCCACTCAATATTTACCAGTATCATGACCATATCACACTTAGAATTAGGTTCATATTCTTCGTTTTTAAAATATATAAAAAAAGTCCATAATTTTCACAACTACTTAACACATATTTCATTCAGTCTTACATATGGTTACAATATAATATAAACAAAGTAAATAAATGGTGACATGACGAGCATACGCCTCTACCATATCCCCATAAACACTCGATCCACAAAATCAGTGTACACATATGCCAGAGGGTCTTATTTTTTCCTTTCCAGTCATGACCTGTATGGGACTCTAGAAATTCATGTATTGTACCGGCGTGGTACCAGCTCCTACTCATATGCTCGTCCGGATGCTCCACTCGGACACGAGCCACTCAACAAAAATGCTCACCCAGATGCTCTCCTTGGGCACGAACCACTCATCTCAAGATACTTTTATGATCCAAATCATTTTTCATTCACAAAATATAATAGGAAAATAACTCTCTCTCTCTCTCTTACGCACACACACACACATATATATTTCAACACTTAGGAGTCTATATTCTTCTCCATCACTTGTACGATTACAGAGCATCGATTCACGTTGAAGCATCTTAAAAGAATTTCACTTCACAGTTCCATAAGATTTTCACAATAGTTCATTGAACATCTTATATTAACATGATTTTCACAATTTATTCAAATATACTATTGATATCACATAATGTCCGAAGACCAATCACATACCATTATCACACATGCATAGAAGTCATTACACAAAGTCTAACTATCTAACCATAACCTACCTCGATATTCGAAGATGACAATTTGGCTTCTCTACGGGAGTCTTGACCTTCCTCAAAGCTTCGGATCGTTCAAAATCTACATAACAAGTTCATCTCTAGTTTAACATCCTAGGGTTTTTCTATAACCATTAAAGGTTCACAAGCAATCTAGGATCAACACTACTCGTAGTAAATATAGGAAATTGAAATTCTTACCTTAGGAAAAGAGTTCATCGTTCTAGAGAGATTTTTCATTCTCTAGCCCTTCTGATCGTATTTTGAAAATAATGGGGTAAAAACCCCGTAATTCTCACTTAAAATTGACTTTTGATTTTCGCCGTTCGCTACAACTGTCACTTTTTTGCTGCAGCTGACCGGCTACAACGATCACATTTCCGCTGCAGCGGACAAAGTGTCGCTGCAGCGGTTCTAGTTGTTACTTTTCAAAATCATCACTGCGGACTCCGAACGCTATCACGGTCTCGCTGCAGTGGTCCCTCGCACCAGTAGCTACCCAAATTTGGTCAGTTTTACACTTAGAATATTTCACAACACATTCTATTCCTTTCTTAGCCTGTTTTAGTGTTCTTGGTCCTTATTCATCCCTTAATGACATCCAGATCGTTGCATCAAATCAAACAAAAATACTCAATTTTTGCTAAATAATCCACTGCTCTCTTTTTAACCCTACCCGACCCACTAAACTAAATAACTCATATCAAATTGAGCTCTAATTATAAACACCTTAACCTATTTTTTTCTTTTTAATTAATGATTGATATGAACAAACCCATATCCCTAATCCAGTTGCTGTTTTTTTTACTGGTAACTAGTTACTCCCAAATATTTGTATCTTGAATGATTATGAAGGTTAACAACAAAATTAATTTTAGATAAATTAAAATATTAATTATTGGCGAACACTTCGTGACTAGAAATCACATTAAATAAATGACACTACTACATATAGTATCAAGTCATTTTATAATTTGTATATTGAAAATATTGAAAAGA
>JACEIK010004083.1:24893-37550 GCA_018107945.1 Datura stramonium
ATATAATAATAATTTAATTTTTAAAATGCCTATTTCACATTTAATGAGATAATTTGCTGTGATACAAATATTTTAACTTATTTTATACCATAAATTTTAAAAGTATTTTCATATTTTTTAAAATTTTGTGATAAGACAAATTACATTACATAAATTGAAATCTATTAAATATAATAACTAAAAAAGTGATTTTTTTTCCATTTAACTACGCTTTAGTGTGTAGAATTATGGACAACCAACCATGATCTTGAATTCAACTAACACAATTGTATAATTTGAACTTGTATTCATTGAATCTTGATTTCATAATTCGTTCTTGAGCTTAAATTTGAATATTTAAGTTTTAAACTTGAAATTGAGAGCTAAAATGCTTCTAGCTTGTATGGAATTTGTGGTTTTTGATTTAACAACTCTCTCTTGCTTATTGCTATTCAATTGTTTAGTTTGGATTAGTTTTTGAAGTGAAATTTGTTCCTCCAAATGAAAGGAAGTTCAAAACTTTTTCTTTTTTTTGTCAAATCAAAAACTTGTGATTTTGTGTTGAGTTTTTGACCACTCATAAGAAAAGAAGTGCTCTTTACTTTTGTTTTTGTGTTTTCACTCTCTACTTTTCAACTTTACCCTTCAAGGTGTACAATACTACTGCATAATAGTGCGTGTGTACAAATAACCTTTCTGGTTAAAGACGCCATTGCCGTCTTCGTCATCACATTCCCTAAACACGTCAGCCTCCAAACTATACAGGGAGAGTGAGAGAGTGAGTGAGAGGGGCCATACCTTAGCCTTTCTCTCTTATAGCGTGCACCTTCTCTCATTTCTTCAATCTTCTGTTCCATCTCTCTTCTTCCCATTTCCTCTTACTCTCTTTGCTAAAACACATTCTCCTCTATCTTCTCTCTTTTTTGGCTCATATTTTCTTGAAAAACAACAAAAAAAGATCAAATGGGTCGAGCTAAGAACTGGGCTTCCTAAGAGGTTTCTTGTAAGTTCTTTGTAATCTCTTAAAGTTTCCCCCTTTTTGGTTCTGTGATCAAAACTGATTTGATGGGTATTTTTCCAACTTTGTTGTGTGTCTTCCTACTTAGTTGTGTGTTCTGTTATATGGGTTTTTTCAGGGCTGGCCTTTGGTGGTTGTGGAAAAATCTTATAAAGTTGCTTGCTTTTTTACTGAATTGTGTCTTCTTGTTCTTACAAGCATTTACATGTATGGCTATATCTGGTGGAGATAAAGAATCTATCTTTTTGCTGTAGTGGTCTCTGCATTACCATTATTTCTTTCCCATTTTGCACAATCTGGTCTCTGCATCTTTTCTCTTTTTGCTCGTATTTTCTAACAAAAAAGATCTAATGAGTCGAAGCAAGAATTGGGCTTCTTAAGAGGTTTCTTCTAAGATTCTTCTGTTGTCCCCTTTTTTGTTTTGTGATCAAACTGATGTGATGGACGTCTTCCTACTTTGTTGTGTGTATGGTTTTATCAGGGCTGGCCTTGTTTGTGGGAAAATCTTCTAAAGTTGCTTTTTTACTGAATTTTATGGATGCTATATTTAGTGAAGATAAATAATCTGTCTTTTTTCACTGCATTTCCATTATTTCTCTCCCATTTTGCACAATCTGGCTTCAAATGTAACAGCTAATATACTAATCCTCTCCTCAATCTCAAACTAGGAGAATCTTGAAATCTCTAAAGTTGTCCCTTTTTTCAGTCGTGATCAAACTGATAAGATGGATACTTCCTACTTTGTTGTGTGTAAGGTTTTTTAAGGGCTGGTCTTGTTTGTGGAAAAATCTTCTAAAGATGTTTGCTCTTATACTGAATTGTGTCTTCTTATTCTTGCATTTACATGTATGACTATATATTAGGCTATATGTGGAGAATATAAAGAATCTATATTTTTGCACTAGTCTGGCTTCAATTATTAAAGCTACTGTTATAAATCCTCTCTTCAATCTCTAACTAGGAAAATCTTGAAATCTCTGACATGTTTGTTCTTAACTCAGATCTTACTAAGAATAGTTTGTGCATTGTTGGTTTTGTATCTTTCTATTTGATAAACACTACATTTTCCGGTGTATCTACCTTAATACATTTTGCATAAACTGCTCCCATCTTTATTGTGTTTTTTTCCACTTTTTGCTAGTTTTATTCTCAATCTTGGTATATTGAAGATCTGGGCCACGGAATTTCTGTGGTTAGTCTCAGGGTTGCAGGGCTTGATGTCCTGTAGATATATTTGGACATGAGAACTGTACTTCTTAAAGGGTTATTGCAATCAAGCTAAATGAACACGAATTAAGTAATTCAATGCTGCTCAAGAAGAATAGTGTAGCAGTGTGCAGATTGGAGGTTTGCGCTCTTATAAAGTATGCTGGTACATGGAAATTGATATTGCATCAAATGATTTATTTAAGCATGCTTCTATCATTCTCACTTGGGTGCATACACCGTTCCCTTTTCGTTTTTCTTTACTATTTTATCTGCATTTTTCTGGAAGCAGTGACCTTCAGATGTGGATAGTCTGGTCTCTACTCATGAAAAGATCTCAATGCTGAAGGGTCTGAACAAAATTAGATGTGAATATATTCTTTGATTCTTATCTTGATTCTATCAGATTAATGTTGTTTTCTAGAAATGCAATCTCAACTCTATAACATTTTTGATATTGAGCTGATCATGAGTAATGGATATCAGAGTGACACAGCGGCTCTTTCAAGATTAAAGGATATTACACCTGTAAATTATGACCAGATACTTCTAAACTATGCGGTTTGCAATTTTTAGACTTCCAACCATCTGTATCTTATGATTGAACAGCGTTACTGCCTTGGTCCCAATTTATGTGATGGGTGTTTGAGTGCATGGTGTTTAAGAAATAAAGTGAGACTTGTGAAACTTGTTCTTTAAAATGAGACATAGATATTTTTATGGTTATGCATCATCTCATTAAGGGTAAAAAAAGGTAATTTAAAGTTAATTTTTTTTTAAATATATAAATATGTCACTCTTTCTCGGGACTACTAATAAAAAGTGTCACATATAATGGGATAAAGGGAGAATTTTTTATGGAATGCCCTCTCTATTTTCAGCTTTGAACAATCATGTATATATGTTAAGTCGCAGCATATTTGATGAGCTGAATCTCAATATTCGCTGATCATTTGGAACACTTACTTTAACCAACAATCTACCAAGATTTATGATGCGTTGCTTTGCGCCAACTCATGGAAATACTTGTTCACCGACTCTGGCCTCACTCCTATTATGACTTGTCTAATACCAGTTTTATTTTCATCTTTATTTTGCTTCTATTTATTTCCTGGTTGGCTGCATACCCATGATGAGGTATCCTGTGTAGATCTTTCTTTCTTAGACCTCTGAATTTGGTATTGACAAGCTACAGGATGCTTGCTCAGTGTATGCATAATTTAGTGAACTTGAGTAATTTTCTAAGTGCTGTGTTTAAAATATATATATCCTTTATCCTCATTCATCTAATGCGTTTGGTATTTTCTCAAGTCTTACCAGTTTGAGTTTTGTATACAAGAACAATCGGTTGCATTCTTGTCTCAGGAAAAGTCTCGAGTAATGAAACATTGCATGAGTTTCCTTTGTTTAGTGCTATTGCATGATCCTTTGTTTCCGTGATGGTATGTCATTTAAGGGCGCTGAAACGACTTTCAAGTTAATATATTATTTCTATGTTAGGCTAGTACTACATTAAATGTGAAGCACTTGCATGTAATGAACTTTGCTTGTGATCAATAGTGTGCTTAAGATATGGATCTGATTTATTACTTTAGTATTGAAAGTAAAATGGTGCTAAACATTCTTTCAGGTAAATTATGAGGAGTTTGGGACCATGGAAACTGGTGTTTACACCTGGAAATGAGGGAGAGGCAACGGTGGCGAGCTGAAGAGGATGCTTTGTTGCGGGCATATGTGAGACAGTATGGACCAAAAGAATGGCACCTTGTATCACAGCGTATGAACACACCTCTCAACAGGGACGCAAAGTCTTGCTTGGAAAGGTGGAAAAACTACCTCAAACCAGGGATTAAAAAAGGATCACTCACTGAAGAGGAGCAGCGTCTTGTTATCCAACTACAGGCCAAACACGGTAACAAATGGAAGAAAATAGCAGCTGAAGTACCAGGTCGAACTGCTAAAAGATTAGGAAAGTGGTGGGAAGTATTCAAAGAAAAGCAACAGAGAGAGCAGAAAGAAAACAATAAGGTTGTTGATCCAGTAGACGAGGGAAAATACGACCACATTCTAGAGACCTTTGCAGAGAAGATTGTGAAAGAGCGGAGTGTTCCAGGTCTACTAATGGCTACTTCTAATGGAGGTTTCCTTCATGCCGATGCACCAACTCCTACGCCCCAGACTCTTCTTCCTCCATGGCTTTCTAATTCCACTGCTCCTTCAACTGTCAGATCATCATCTCCATCTGTGACGTTAAGTCTCTCTCCCTCAACAGTGCCACCTACACCTACGCCTGGCATTCCGTGGCTACAGACAGATAGAGCACCTGAAAATGCGCCTCTTATCTTGAGCAGTTTTCCACATCATGGAGTTGCCCCTCCTTGTGGAGAAAATCCATTTATTACTGAACTTGCAGAATGCTGCAAGGAACTGGATGAAGGGCATCGTACATGGACTGCACATAAGAAGGAAGCAGCTTGGAGGTTAAGGAGGGTGGAATTACAACTAGAATCAGAGAAAGCAAGCAAAGTTAGGGAGAAGATGGAGGAAATTGAAGCAAAAATGAAAGCTCTGAGGGAAGAGCAGAAGGCAACTATAGACAGGATTGAAGCAGAATACAAGGAGCAACTAGCAGGCTTGAGGAGGGACGCGGAAGCAAAGGAGCAGAAATTGGCAGAGCATTGGGCTTCCAAACACCTCCGCCTTGCTAAGTTTCTTGAGCAGATGGGATGCCAATCAAGACTTGCAGAACCTAATGGTGGCCGCTAAAGCAAAGCTGCAAGCTAAGCTAAGAATTCTTGTGTGACCTGGCCGCCTCAGACGGTTCTTTCAAATTGCTACGACTTTTCTTACTGTAAACTTTTTGTTTGATCACCACCTGCTATTTGGTTTACTATGTTTTCATTTCTACATGATAATTCTATAATAGCCTGCAACTTGTATTTCTGGTATCTGCCAAGGGATTTATTGCAACTTTGCAACAGCATAATGATCTTATATCTTTCAGTAGTAACATCTATCAATATTTACTTGCTCAATTTCTTGTGTGGTTTTGCCAAGTAGGGGAAACAGGAGAAAAGCAAGAACTTATTTCTTAATCCAATGATCTAGTATAAATATGAATGACATTGCATTTGATTGCATTGCATGAACTCTGAGTGGAACTACCAGAGTTCTGATACAAGCTAGATTCCTCTGATTCTTAATTGATTTCCCACTTCCATATGGATTTTCCATCAGAAATTATAGTTTTTCTAACCAAAAGTTGAGTTCCTGCTAAAAGTAGTTTTTGTCTTTCTATAGTTTGAATATGGTCTTTGATGAATATTCTAATCCTGGCTTTAATTATCTAAATTGCATTAAACTCTTGTATATATATTTTTGTAATTATGATGTGCGGATTAACTTGCACGCATTGTTTCATTCCATTGAGCATTTGTTATCTTTTACCAATTACAGATGCTAAATAATTTTATCAAAAAAAAATTACTATTTTTACAAGTCTTCTGTATTCACCTCCTTATTAACAAAGACAACTCCAATAGGAGGATCACCTTTTCTTTTAGAAGAAAAAATGATGCTTCTAACAGAAACAACATTAAAGCGGCAGACTTGAATAGTTGCATGCATTTTTATCAGGATGAAACAAAAAAAAGCGTCTTGTCAAATTTCATAAAGTATCAAGAGACTTAGACGTTTACTCTTTGTGAATACGATGACCAAGTGATAGAAAAATAAACTTAAACTTGTAATTGTGTTTGTCTTCCAGGTTCATGAGTTTGTTTCATGCATCAATGAAAATCTTTTCGACTTCGGTTGTCATGGCTATGGTGTTCATTGCTTTTGTCTTTCTTTAGTGCAAATTCCCTCTTTGATATTGAAGATTCTCCTTCTCTTTTCTTGGAGAGCTTTTTTTTTCATATCCCCAACCTTTGAATTTGACAAGGACAATTTTGTAAGAATAATTTAATTGTTATGTCGCCTTAACATGACGGTAAAACTTGTTGCCATGTGATTGTATTGCGGTCTAGGGACTTTTTCGTTTCCACCCCAAGAGAAACTCGGGTGGTTTTTGTAATTTGAATTATAACTGTTTTCTTGATATCCCTGACCATGACCCATATAATAAACGGATTAAGGATTCAAAGGACATTCCGAATATGCATGGTCCTCCCCACACATCTCACGCGATAGAGGCATCTGCTGCACCTATCGAACCTGCTGTATTTGGCTTGCATTCTGACTAATGTCCTAGGAAGTGATGGATCAAGTAGGTTTACTCTGCAACCACTCCCTTAGCTTCTTCAATAAATGAGAATGGAAATAATGCCAACTTTATGTACTCGTCTGAGACATTTTGATAGTGAAAATTCTTCCTCAGCTCGATGAATTCCATTACGTGCTTGCGTGGGTCTTCATGCGGTTTACCATGAACTAGCACATATTCTGTATCAGCCGTTGTTGCTTCCTTTAGCTCAAAATTTCTTGTGATGGTTGGCTTTACGATTGCTTTCGAAGTATTATCTAGGCTGAGCCTACCAAAATTCAACACAGGAATGCATTCTAGTGCATTCATAGCTGCTTGCAAGTCAATCGCTTGTTGTTAGCTAGGTTGAGCTGCTGCTAGTTCTTTACCATCTATTGTCTCCCGTGAAAATTTTGATCTCTGGATTTCCTTTACTCCAAGTATTTAACATACACTAGACCTACGATCTGAGATGCACAAAAACAACAAAATAAATAAAATCTGAATAGCGTAATGGTAACTCAAAATAGTATATCAATCTTGAGCCAAGTCTCGGGTAGTGACGTCAAAAATTTATTGTGGCTAACAGATAAACAAGTATACGTAGTCATACAAGTAATATAGGAGGTTAAATTCAGATATCAATTCTACAGGGACTTGTCAAATTAATTATCAAATTTGAATTATTACTTCAATTATTCAGCAAGTGAAAGGCAATTTTGGGAATTATTGTTTTACTAAGCTAAGCTTAAACTAAGAACAAAAATAAATTTATAGCGAACTGAGGACTTTTTGGTGCAAATCAGATGAGAGAAAGGTTCAAAGTGTAATACCCCATATAATTTAAGAAATAAACCCATACTTCCGAGGTAGGACTAAGAGTGATTAATATTCTAAGAAGGATGTGTGACGAAGTATTTGATTTGACGTCAAGCAAGTTGTAAAATAAAAGTCGGCATAAGTTATTCTTAAATTTTCTGAAATTTGGATGTCTTCGAACTTTTTTTCCATTCTATAAGGAGTTAGGAGTATTCTATCTATCAAATTGAAGGTCTATGAGTTTAATTTTCAGCAGTTAAACAGTTTCCCAACACGACTTCGAAATGAGAGATATTTGCGTTTTCACAAGACTACACAAGCATGCACGTTAAAGCGGGGCCAAGTCGGTGGAGGATTATATAAATCTCGTTGGTCGGTTTGTCATCTCCATCATTGTTTTCCAGAACTTGGGAAGCTCCATTTCACTATAATTCTCCATAGATATTGAAGGATTTGGATTAAATCCATGGCCTAAAGTTTCTATAATCGATTCCATAAACTTAGATCTTCATGTTAAAGTTTCTATAATCGATTCCATAAAAACCTTACCATATACCTCTTTGTACGTTGTTTTCTTATAGAATAGTTGTGGTATCGTGATTGTGGTTGAGGTGCTATTTCGTGGCAGTGTCTTTGTGGCCCGAGAAGTGGAATTTCAGCTAGGTTCTTGGTTGTCGATTCTAGGGTATGTTAAGGCCCTTTCTTCCTCTTTTTGGCATGTTTTTCTTAAAATCTGTTATTGTCGTGCGTGTCTGAATTCATGTCATTGAAACCTTGTTGAGCTGTGGTGAATATAGTCGGGATTCAGATGTTGTTTTAGGAAATTATGGTACATTGGTGGGATGGTCGAATAAGTAGAACTTGAGTAGCGTGGTGAGAATCTCTTGGTGGCTTTTGTTGGTAGATTTGTGGCTGTTTTGTATATATCTGTATGTTGACTTGTATTGGGCTGCTGTTTGGTTGTAGTATTGGGGTCGAAAATATAGCTCGAATTTAGGTTTTATGACTCGTATAGTTGTGGTTCGTCGATTGAAATAGAAAGTTGTTGATGTCGTGCGTGTTGGCTGATTTGTAACCTCGAAACTGTGCCCTTCTCTCTCTATGGTTAGCTGCTGGTTGTGATGTTATTAGGAGGGAATTTGTATCTTGGATTTGAGCTTAGAATCGTGCACTAAGATACATTGGTGGAATGTTTGATTATGTGAAATTTGGGTCATGTTATGATTAGCATTTGGTGGCGCAGTTGGTCATTTTGTGGGCTCTTTGTGTGTATAATTATATTGTTTGTTCTTGTGTTTGTGATTGTATTAATCTTGGTTGCCTTGAGGCTCAGTGGTACCCACGACTATGATGTTTACTCTGGCAAAGGGGTCGAGCCTATGGCTTAACTAACCAAGTGGCATGTGATGTCTACTCCAAAATGGTCGAGCTTGTGATTGACTGAGGGACTAATTCTAGCTTGCATTGAGATTAGTGTATGGCTATGACGTCTACTCCAGTACACTAAAGATTGTACTTGCAAGTGTATGGTTGTGATGACTACTCCAGCGCACTTGGGCTTGTACATATTGTTAAACCTATAACACCATGAGGCACGTCCTAGAACACCCCAAAGGTTCTTAAGAGCAGATCCTAGACATGAAGTGGAAAACCAGCAGAAATTAAAAATTTTCCCCTCATAGAACAAGTCATAGAACGACTCTTATATGGGACCACGAGTCGTGGTCAGACTCATAGTGAGTAATCAAAATTTTTTCTTGATCCAGTCACCACGACTCATGTAACGAGTCTTGGGAGGGAGTGATGGCCCATCATGATCAACAACCTAGTCTAAGTCCTAAAACTTGTCAAATTTTCCCCAAAAACCACGAGCTAGATGTCGAGTTGTTAGAGGGAGTAACGACTCATCCTAATGAGCCGTTAGATAAGGTTAGCAATTGTTCAAAATCAGTCCAGTGACCATGGATGGACATCACGAATTGTGATGTCAAAGGACGAGTCGTCTTGACGAGCCATGGGGAGAATATTAGAAGTTGGCCAAAATGACTCAGTGACACGAGAGGTCACCACGAGTCGTGGATAGACACGATGACTCGTGGTATGACCTATCATCACTAGGTGGACATATTTTTAATTTGAGTTCTTAGGGGTATTTTTGTAATTTTCTATGCTTTTAACTCCAAAATTAGGTCATTTTGGGTTTTCTAAGGAGGATATTAAATGGTTTTCTTAGCCCAAACTCTCATTCCCCTCACCAAACACCGTAGATTCAAATTATAAACTCTCAAGGCTCTCAAGGAAGTTAGGGTTCATCTTCTCCAATCTCTTAGGTCTCAAGCTATTGTCAAGGAATCATCAAGCCCATATATGTGGGATTATAAATAAGGGTTTCTTTCACCCTTATGCCCAAACGCCAAGCTTAAAACAATGATTTTAATTCTTCAGTGTGATAATTTCGAATTGCATGATTCTTAGGGCTAAACCCTTTTGATTCAAAAACTCTAAATTCTTTTATGAATTGTTTCTCTCACGATTTTACATGTAATTTACAATTATGATTGGGTTGAATTCTTTGAAAGACCCCTATGTTCCTCTACACTTAATTTAGCATGTTTTACTCAAATCAAGTATGATTCTCATGAAATTCAATGTTAAGTATCATGGATATAAAATAAACATAACTTTCATGGCTAGTTCAAGTACTTCAAGAATTTTAGTAATTTATATGATTTTAAAGTAGCCATGCAAAACCTATCATGTTTTAAGTATGATTATGAGAACCCATGTATGCTTTGAGAGTAGTATTTAATATCGAGTAGGTCGGGATTCAATGCATCAAGATCTCAGAACTATATGCCATCGTAGGTATGAAGGGTCCTCTCCAGAGAGTGTCTCCCTTGCCCGAATGGGCTCATGAGTGAATTCATGCCTTCATGGTTCATACTCTTAGCAGGGTATGAACACCCTTCCGGCCAGGGTTATAGGTTGGGCTCCATGATGCTCACTTGGAGTATATTGCCACTCCACTTCTATGTTTTATGATGTATTGACTTATAGTATTTTGACCTATTGATTAGTTTATGAATTTACTTACGATTTCAGACATACTAAGCTCTATGTTTATGTTTTAAAACCTTAGGTTATTGTACATCAGTTTATGATAAAATCTCATGTTTATGAATATATGACGATCATAATTTTTAGTATAATATCTTTACTCTTATGTTTTACTTATTCTCCATACTCAGTACGTTCAAAGTACTGACCGCATATTTGTGCTATATTATCTAATGATATAGGTTCAGGTGTTCAGTTTCAGCCTTGCTGCTAGATACGTTATTGTCTTTGATCAGCTTGATTGGTGAGTTCTCATCATCCGAGGAAGGGAGTTATGGTTTATGCTTTTTCCTAGTCATTTCATTTTTCAGATATTCTAAAGCTAGCTGGGAACCTGTCCTTTCAGCTCATCATACATTTTAAAGGCTTTTAGACTGTTATGTTAGATGTTCATTGAGTTAGCTTATGTTGTTTCAATTTTACATTTCATGATATGTCAGACTTATTCACCTTATGATATATCTCATGATTTGCATTCGCTTAGTTTGTTAATTTATGTTTATGATATGCTTTTACCATGGGTTAGCTTGGAGTCATTCGTGGCTCTAGGTTCTGGGTCGTGACACGTCCCTAGTAAGGTTAGATTGTGAATTTCTTTGTATTCTATTGATTGATATATATGTTATATTACTTACATTAATATTGTTCTGGTTAGCTAGATTGAGCATGTGAATCGATGTTTGTGATTAGAATTGCGTGGTTGTTGAGGAGTTTGGATATAGGTCAATTAAGATGATACCGAATACACCTTGTGGTGGTGCAGGTGGTGACAAACATATTTATATTGGTTTGGTTTCTGTCTGGTTATTGTTTGTACTTGCCAAGCTTATGGTGCCAGGTAGGTTGTTGTTGTTTTATTGATTTCCTGTTGATACCTCTTTTGATTTCTTTCTGTATATTGTACTTATTTTTATTGTTGCGTTATATACTTGGTGCATTTTTCTACCGACACCCCGAGCCTGGGGGTGCTGCATTCGTTCCTGCAGGTGTTGATTAGCAGGTAGCTCATGTTCCTCGTTAGCTGAGTGGAGTTCTAGCTTGAGTGATAGACTCCAAGTCATCTGGAGTTACCAGTTACTTTGGTTTTAATGGATGGGTCATGGCCCTATCTCGAACATTTGATTGTTGTTGTACTCATAGAGACTAGTAGACGTATTTTGTGGTTTTAGTATTGTTGCAGGCCTTGACCACCTTTTTGTACATGTTTTAATTTCATTTTATGGTCTCGTCGGCCTATTATACTTATATTTGTTAGTTTGAGGGCCAACTTCTATCATAGACTATTGTTTACTTTGGTTGTATTGTTGTTGTGATATTGAGTCTCGTCCGTTCTGGATTATTGTGGTTGGTTAGCTGCAGGGTTCGCTCAATGAAGTGAGGCACCTGGTGCTGGTCACGCCTCCTGGAGTTTTGGGGTGTGACACAGGGCCATGGCCATTTAAAAATTCAGTTGAGTTCTCCAATCATACGCTTAATTATTTTTTTAAGTTACTAGCTAGTTGCARGTTGATATCACTTACTGAGCATCACGCCARTAACTCAAAGACTACCCGACTATTCSTAACACATATATTTGAARTAYGTGTATATTTCATTTGTATCAAYTAAACAAGAATAMCATGTGTATTTTTATCTAYATTAGCGAATCAATCCCCTTTCTCTATAAGGTTCACAACCAAACTCTACTTTTTCTAATTACGCTTGCAAGTTTCCTCTTTCGAGTTTAATTTACAAGCCACAAATAATATTCGATAATTGGCCAAAAAATCAAATAATTAGGCTCAAGAAAAAGTAAGCAATTCAATAATAGAAAATCTTTATAAGCATACGATTGTCAAACCACAACCTTCATGTAACACCACAACTTTAGAACTAAAACGTTTAGCCACTCATGATTCGATTACGAAGCAAAGAATGTATGAACAAATACATATAACTTATACTTGATATATTTCTTTAATTCTAGTGACATACAACTATCTAAGGTGTATCATAATTAAGAAAATAATATAAAATATGAGATGAATGATGACGTTGTACTAAAATATTCAATAAAGAAGATAATGAAGTCGCACAAAATAAATATTGATAATTAACAAATCATAATGAAAACGATCATACTATAAAAGTACTAAGTCATGCCAAATAAAGTATGAATAATAAGTACTAATTACATAATTAAACATTAAAAAAATTAAGTTATTTGTTTTCACAGTGTAAATTAACCTGCAAAATTAAAGAACAGATATCTAATATGTATTATTGTCATTCTTAG